>JAWQEG010002259.1:60000-75460 GCA_033782935.1 Petrolisthes cinctipes | reverse complement strand
ATAGGTATTATTTTTATTATTATGATTGTTTTCATCATTATTACTATTATTGTTGTTATTGTTATTATTATTATTAATATTATTATTTTTATTATTATTATTATTATTATTATTATTATTATTATTGTTTTTATTATTATTATTGTTGTTGTTGTGTTATTATTACTATTATTATTATTATTATTATTGTTTTTATTATTGTTTTTATTATTTTTATTATTGTTGTTTTATTAGTATTACTATTATTATTATTATTATTATTATTATTATTATTATTATTATTATTATTATATTATTATTATTATTATTACTATTATTATTAGTGTTGTTATTATCATCATCATCATCATCTATCAAAGATATTGTTATATATATATATTTATTTATTTATTTATCTATTAATAATTTTTCCTTTCAGATAAACTTTCTGGTGTGCACAAACATTTGACAGGTGGTGTGGAGTTGGTGAAGAGTTTACCTAGAACAGCCACAGGGAAGGTTATGAAGAGAGTACTCAAGCAACAGTACTTACACAACAAAAATAACATCCACAACAATAAGAACAGTTCCAAACTTTAGGGAATTATTTCTCTCTCTCTCTCTGTCTCTCTCTCTCTGTCTCTCTCTCTCTGTCTCTGTCTCTGTCTCTGTCTCTGTCTCTGTCTCTTATTCCAGCATTCCTTCGTCTGCCTGGAACATTCTACCCACATTCCAGCCTTCCTTCGTTTGACTGGAATGGTCTCTCTTTCATTCCAGCATTTCTTCGTATGTCTGGAATATTTTAAAAGACCCCAATTAAGGACGGATTCTATTGTTAGGGAATTGGCTGAAACCTTCCTGCAATTCACCAACAAGAGAATCCCCCCTTAAGGACCCTGTACAGATCGTGTATGAGAACTGGAGGCTTCTGATTCCTCCTGACTATGCCACGAAACACACTCCTTCCATATATATATATAGGTGCATGTATGTGTGTTTCGTGGCAATATTTGAAGGACTCGTTTACCTCCAGTTTTCTGACTACATTTCACACAGAGGGTCCCTTAATAAAATATGAGGCTTTCAAGGTTGTGTTTAATAATGTGTTCTCAGGTTATTAATTTATGTGGTGATGTGACGTGTGTGTGTGTGTGTGTGTGTAGAAAAGTATGTGTGTGTGTGTGTGTGTCTAGAAAAGTGTGTGTGTGTAGAAAAGTGTGTGTATGTGCATGTGTGACAAAAAAAGTGTATACATGTGTGTGTGTGCTTAAAAGAAATGCTATATATATATGTGGGATCATCCATTCTATTTACACACCTCTCAAGCACTTTCATTCACGGGCGCCATATGACCTCGCTGTTCGGGCGCCTAATATCAATCTATCAATCAATCATTCTATTACACAATTGGACGTGTCTTTAGTCCAGGAATTATTACAGGTTTTGTAGTTATAGCTAGTCAAAGTAATGTTATTTTTAATGTAGTAAATTTTATTGTTGTTGTATAGTCTTTTAACTAAGGAGGAAATTTTGTGTTGGTAAATCTGGAGCAACTGATAACTCCAAACTATTCCAAGCATCAGAAAACACCATTATTATTATTATTTTTGCTCTTTTGGTTCTTGTTTCCTGGCATACTTTGGAGGAATCAAGGCACTCCAATGTAACAAAAGTGAATTACACCCTTAAACAAAAGTGTACTATTTCCTTAAGGACCCTGTGATCGTGTATGAGACCTGGTGGTGGCTTCTGATTCCTCCTGACTGTGCCACGAAACAAGCTCCTTCAATATAAGTGGTGTTTCGTGGCAATGTTTGAAGGACTCACTAACCTCCAATTTTCTGACTACAGCACATAGATAGGTCCTTAAGGGGGGATTCTCTTGTTGGTGAATTGGAAGGTCTCTGATTCCTCCAAACTATGCCACGAAACTGATCCCCTATTAGTAACATCTAAAATCGTCTGTTTCCTGGCATAGGTAGGAGGAATCAGTAGCCCTCCAAATTTACCAAAAAGAGTATCTCCCCTTAAGGTGGTATATAATTCTTTTTTGGTACATTGGAGTGCCTTAATTCCTCCAAAGTATGCCAGGAAACAGGACCAGAAAAGCAAAAATAATGGTGTTCGGTTGCTTGGAATAGAGTGAGAAAATATGTGTGTGTGTGTGTTTTTTTTTTTTTTTTTTCATATCAAAATAAAATTAGACATGGCCAATATCTGTTGTACTGAGGGCATTAATATTTACATTACTTTCAGCAGCTAAACTCAGGAACAACTCCACACAATCAATATTTGAAAGTTAAAATCAATATTCTTTTGGCTATACGATCATATAATCCTGGGTTGGCTACTTCGTGACAGTGCTCGTCAATATATGGTCCAGTTAATAATTATGTGGGAGATTTTCGTATTATATGTAGGACTGATTATGATGCAAATATTTAATAAACTATAGATAAATTATTGGTGGTTCTAATCCTTTAGCCGATCGATGGACCATGTCACAATGACGAGGGAATGAAGGAATTACACTGGGTTTATTGGGTATGTCTATACAGTGTGTTGTATTGTGCGGTACACTCTTCTCTCTAGACTCCAGGGAGCGGGGTTAAGGTAACTGTGGATAGCCAGCACTTGAGTAGGCTGGGCTGCAGTAGTTGGGCAGCTGGACAGGTACGGTGGCTGCAGGTAGGCGCTACGGTGAGCAGGTATGTGCATTACAGGCGGCAGGCAGGTAGTGTGTCTGCTAAGGTTAGGTCCCGGTAATCTGCTACAGATTGGGTTAGGTCAGGTCAGGTTTGCCTAATTCCAAAACAAACTTTTACTATTTGTGCTCGCCAAAAATGGGAAAACCCTAGCCAGTTTTTGCCAAAAGCTGGGTGATGGGGTATGGCCAAAACAGGATATTTGCACAATAAATGGATGTTAGAATCGAACGAATCACATAAAATACTATATTTTGTCTGAAAATTTCGCACATGTGTAATTCGAAAAACTTACCAAAAGAACAACAGTGAACATACAAATGAAAAACAAAAGTAGTTGACAGACATCTGGAAAAATAGACAGAAAACATTAACTCCGCACACAATATGAAAAATAGCAAAATTAACTGGGAGCCGTTGCAAAGGCATATCCCAACAACTCGTCTGATCTGGCAACACTGGAATGTAAAGATGTAAACAAACATTGAAAGGCAGTAGAATTAAACGCTACATAAGTGAATAATATTTTCTACTTATATTATTCGATGTTTGAGTGTAAATTAAGGGGGTGCGGGAATAGAGGGACAGGGTTGGGTGGGTTTAGGGGGGTGCGGGAATAGGGGACAGGGTTGGGGGGGGTGTGGGAGTAGGGGACAGGCTTGGGGGGGATTTGGAGGGTGCGGGAATAGGGGACAGGCTTTCTACCCACTCCAAGCCTGTCCCCCTGTTCCCGCACCCCCCAAACCCCCCCAAGCCTGTCCCCTACTCCCGCACCCCCTTAAGGCCGTGCAGGTACGATGTGTTGAAAGATAACGAATACACATGATTATATATTAATATATTCAGATAACATTAATTATACCCAGAAAATATAGTAGATAAGAACACCACCACCACAATATCTAACTAACCACGTATATTATATATATATATATATATATATATTTTGTTTAATCCCTTGTTGGTAAATTGGAAGGCTACTGATTCTTCACAATTATACCATAAAACAAACAGACGTCTTCAATGGTACTAATAATGGATGTGTTGTTTTGTGGCACAGTGTAGTTTGGAGGAATCACACACCTTCCAATGCACCAACATGAGCATTTGATTGGTGGTTATTATGGTAATTATCGTTAAATTTATAGAAGAAGTGGGTTCACTATATTGTATATTTTAATATCATTACCCACTATTTTGGACCATTCTAACACACTTTTCATCTATGGTGTGTCTCTCGGAGATGCTCCGTTTTGAAAATTATTTGGAAATAATTTGGAAATTAGTCAGATCTAACCTAACCTAACCTAACCTAACCTAGACCACAGCATACTACCGGGACCTAACTTGGGCAAACTACCAGGACCTAACCTGGGCAAACTACCGGGACCTAACCTGGGCAAACTACCGGGACCTAACCTGGGCAAACTACCGGGACCTAACCTGGGCAAACTACCGGGACCTAACCTGGACAAACTACCGGGATATAACCGGTGTAAACTATCATAAAGTGACCGGGGCAAATTCCCGGGACCTAGCTGGATGTGGTAACACTGCACGATCCTAGCCAAAAACCCAGTTATTCTGTAATAATTACCTAATTATCTAGTATATTGCCATTTTCTATATACAATGACGGATCTGGCAACACTGCTACAAAACGGCAATAGTCTAGATAAACACCCAATGTTTCTACCTTCTTTACCTACTAATTTATACCATTCTAGGGTATTTATCTAGACTATTGCCGTTTTGTAGTAGTGTTGCCAGATCCGGCTAGGTCCCAGTATTTTGCCCCGGTCATTTCCCGGTACTTTACCACTGTTAGTTCCCGGTAGTTTGAAACCTTAATTACATCATTATTTTCCATTCGAGTTGATATTTCACTCTATCAACCACCTCTTGTATAATCTAAAACCTTAACTACATCATAATTTTCCATTCGAGTTGATATTTCACTCACCTCGTGTGTGATTATAATGCCTTGTCGCCCACCTGAATAAAACCTAATGCATTTTTATTTTATTTCAGAAAACAGACAACACCACAACCACCACCACCACTACCACCACTACCACGAAACACACACACCTACAGGGAAGAAGCTTGTTTCGTGGCATGGTCAGGAGGAATCAGAAGCCTCCAATTTTTATACACAAGCACAAGGTCCTTAAGGGAGGAATGTCTTGTTGGTCAATTGAAGGGCTACTGATTCCTCCAAACTATGCCAGGAAACAGATGACCCCAGTATTACTAATAGGGGATCTGTTTCGTGGCATAATTTGGAGGAATCACTAACCCATCACTCTACCAACACCAGCTTCCCCCACTTAATTAAGGATATATTACAACACACATGTCGAAAAGTGTGTTACAGTAAAAAATTAACCCCATGTAGCCTAACTAGCCACCTACTAGTAATTCTACCACACAATATAATTAATTTCACTGCCTGTTATGTTATTTTTCTTGCATACCGTACAGTCCGATAACCTCGTTAGAATTTGAACCAAAGTATCAGCCTAGACTTACACTCTTATCTTGACTGAGCTTCCTGTAATTAAATCACCAGGCAGGAAATATGAAAAGGTGACTAGAATTTCATGTATTACTGAAGCATTTTCGTATATGTTATTTGTATGACATAGAGTTTTATCTGTACAGTATAATTATGTGATTTTAAGGCGAAATGTACTTTTTCAGATGTTAGAAGCTGGATGTAGCCTAATGCAGCAGTAGTACAAATGAAATGAAAACAGGAACACCAGTACAGGTCAAATGAAGGCACAAGTAACATGAATGAAGAGGAGTTTACCGAGCACCAGTACAAATAAAAGGAGTTTATTTAAGAGCTGCTTTGTAGTAGTGTGAAGAATGTTATTGGGTACTGTCCTCTCTATTATGACTTTTACATTTATAATGACACAGTAAAGTTAGACAACTCATTATGACAGACAGCATTCAATCACACTGACCCAAAAAGTATAAATAATGCTTATATGAACTCTTCCATAAGTAAGATCAGTGCATCACAACAAGTCCTTGACACAAAAAGAGTAAAGTCTGGATTGCAGGGAACTGATCATGTGAAGCAGCTTTTGTGAGCAAAATGGACACAAGCAAGGAGAGTCAGTCTGGTGGGCACTCGTGTGAGCAGTGTGGAAAGGTGATTACTTTAAAGAGCAGCCTCAAAAGTCAGTGCATGCTGTGTATGAAGTGCTTTGCCCAGAAGGATCACCTCAACAAATATTTCCCTACACACATGGGCGAGAAGAATTTTGAGTGCGATATATGCGGCAAGAAATTTCCCCACTGCGATGCTGTCACCGCTCATCGTAAGGTCCACTTTGGCCCGAGAGATTTGGAGTGTGAGGAATGCGGGCAAAAGTTTGCATGCCGATCCAACCTCAGTGAACACATCCACATCCACATGGGCAGGAAGGACTATGTGTGTGGGGAATGTGGCATGAGATTCACACAGAATTCCACACTTAAACAGCATAAGGTCCATCACACTGGTGAAAGGAAGTTTGAGTGTGAGGAATGCGGGCGGAAGTTTACATCCCGATCCAACCTCATCGAACACATCCACATCCACATGGGCAAGAAGAACTATGAGTGTGGGGAATGTGGCATGAAATTCACACAGAGGTCCACACTTAAACAGCATAAGGTCCGTCACACTAGTGAAAGGAAGTTTGAGTGTGGAGAGTGTGGGATGAATTTTGCGTTGAGGGGTACCCTCAGACGCCACCTCCAGATACACATGGACAGGAAGAACTATGAGTGTGGAGAATGTTGCATAAGATTCACACAGAGGTCCACACTTAAACAGCATGAGGTCCGTCACACTGGTGTAAGGAAGTTTGAGTGTGGAGAGTGTGGGATGAAGTTTGCGTTGAAGGGTACCCTCAGACGCCACCTCCAGACACACACTGTAGAGAAGAACTTTATATGCAAGGTGTGCGAGAAGCGGTTCAAAACGAAGGCCTATCTGACGAAACACATGAGGATACATAACGACAACAAGAAATACTCCAGAGTGATGTGGATGACTCTTTACTTAGCCGGGCTGCTCGGCCAGACAGCTTGAGAAACTTCAACAACAACTCTTTACTTAGCTAATGACACAGCTGAGCACAACACTTTACAAGATAACAACAACATGGACTCACACCTTGGCTCTGGGCTCTCCAACATTATATCTTACTGGGCCAAAGAAAGCCTTTTTACTTTTCATGATGGCAAGATGTAAATCTATAAATCCATCTTAATAAAACCACCATTTCATAAACATAATTCTCATCATTGTCAATATTTATTTATATATTTATTGCATTAAAGTATTACCTCTCACTTGTACTAATTTTTTCTTACTGTAGTTAAGGGAAGATTCTTTTGTTGGTGAATTGGAAGGTCTCTGATTCAACTATGCTGCAAAACAACAGACCCCCCATTAGTACCATTGATGGGGGCGTCTGTCTGTTTTCTGGTATAGTTAGGAGGAATCAGTAGCCTTCCTATATACCAACAAGAAAATCTCCCCTTAATTTTCATATTTTATTTTTATAATTGTTCACTATAGGGCTTTATTATAATGTAAAATACTTGTACAGTATATTGCATACCATACATAATAAAGTACAGTACGGTATATGTATATGTTTACAATACTATATATTATAATACTGTACTGATATATATTTTACATAATTCTGATTTTGACTATGAGAGTACAGTTTGATGTTATGTCATATGATATATAGCTAAGTTATCAGTATTTATTGTTACAGTTAACTAGGTTGGAGGGTAAAAATGAGCGAGTTTTACATACTGTACAATATGGTGTAGGGAAGTGGTGTTCCCATTGTCCACCATTATTGTGATGGTGCAATTCTTATTGTTGTTGTTGATGTTCTCCTGGGGCAGAATGGCCTCCTGCCCCACAGACCCCTGGTACACTTTGGTTGCAGTGAAATAACAAATTAAAATAATGTAGGGGCTGCATGGCCCTATATGCCTGGGCTACCGAAGCACATCCCAGGAAGATGGGACCAGGGAGTCTGGGGGCCTACGACTGCCAGGGATATTGGGGAGAAGGTCTTTGATCCCAAAACCAGTGTTGTGGGCCCAAGTCCACATTACCACAAGAGCTACAAGTGGGGCCGAACTGATGGTGCAGTTAACCTGGTATCCCCTACGATACAGGGGGAAGTAAGGTTGGGGATCCCACTAAAGGTTCATATAGCCTTAGAACTGGACCCCTTGCCTGTTGGGGGTCCTGTACTGGTGCTAGAGCCTCCCCACTACTTGAAAAAAGGGAAATAGGGTATTGATGATAATGACAATGTAATTCATATTGTATATCTCCAATGGGTTTCATTTTGTTGTGAACCATTATTACACAACTCATGTTTTTTTAAGTTCAGTACTGTACTATTATAATGATATATTTGTTTGTTAATATTTTATTAAGGGGGCAGTAGTGATTATTCCTTATTCTTGTTATATTCCCATTAACTCCTTTACATGAAAGATAAATTTACAAAATCTCAGGCATGTTTTTTTTCTTCAGTGTATCAATCTGTTTACTAACATTCTATTTTTCGAGTAATACTACCAGGAGGGGAAGGGTGAGGTGTGAGGTAGGGGGAGGTAGGGAATACTTAGTGAAGGAATGAGTGGGGTGTAAGGGAATGAGGAGTGAGTGAATAAAGTGAGTGGGGGTGGGTGTTGAGTAAAAGGTGAGTGTGAGGGAATAACAGGTGGGGGGGGGAAATAAGTGAAGGAGAGATGAGGGAATTATGAGCGAAGGAGAGGTGTGAGGGAAGAGGGGGGTAGGTGATGGTGGTGGGGTAAGGATATGATGAATCAATAGGTTAGAGGTCTTTATCTTTATCAGTATCTTATCAGTACTATTACCCACGCTTTCCCTCAGTGTACTGTATACTCTCAAGGGAGAATAATACATACAGATAGATAAATTGGTAGAGGGTTAGATAGATAGGTAGGTAGAGAGATAGATAGGTAGGTAGAGAGATAGATAAATTGGTAGAGATATAGATAGATGGGTAGAGAGATAGATAGATAGGTAGAGAGATAGATAGATGGGTAGAGAGATAGGTAGAGAGAGAGAGAGATGGGTAGAGAGATAGATAGATGGGTAGAGAGATAGGTAGAGAGATAGATAGATGGGTTGAACACAGCATCGTTTACATTTGAATATTACAACTAATCCTTGGATATTGATAACATAGTTTACAATGAACAATTAATAAGATATCCATTGATGTCCACACAAATACAATTCAATGAGTTCCTACTACAGTCTACAAAAATACCCTTAGTAATATAATAATAATAAGAGGATCTATCCCGTGGCATTGTATGGGGGATTCAGGAGAGACCTTTCAATCCACCAACCAAACCAAAGAATCTCCCCTTACCTATATAGGAATTATGATATGAGCACCAATAGAGAGAGTGAGAGGCTAGGACCATCTCGACAAATGTCCCTTATCTCTTTTATGTTATCTTCGTCGAGTAGGTTATCACTGAAGCTGACTCGAGCAGGCAGCCTCAAACAGTCAGTCAGTCAGTCAGTCAGTTAGCTACATACAGAGGTTCCTACACTATATAGCTGGTACCCACAACACAACACAACACCAAGTTACAACCAGTCTTTCTTCATTCCTTATTGCTTATATACACAGTGATAATTATTTACCTTACTATTATCTGTCGTCTGCTGTCTCTTGTTGATGGTGTAGGTTGGAGGGCTATTGATTCCTCCACATATGCCAGGAAAACATAATAGACTGCCTCGGTATTATTTCAGTGTAGGATCTGCTTGTTTCGTGGCACAGTTTGAAGGAATCTGCAGTCCTCTAATTTATCAAGAGAGTACATACATACATATATATCCCCTAAAATTATTACATTTTGTTTTGACCTTGCTTTTACTGTGACGAAGTGATATACCAAAATGAAATGTCACGTTAAAAACACCCAACAATAATAATTTTACATAACAATTGTGTATTCATCCCTTCATTAATATTGTTGTGCATAAAATACTAGCGAGTGGCTCAGGCTAAAAAATAAAGTGGAATTCATCTCTGTGTTCTGAAAAAACAAACAAACAAACGACAGGAACCCGGGAATAATGACAGGAAGTAGTAGAGCGAATAGAGGATGTGAATAGTGGGACTCCGTTGGTTAGTTTATTGTGAGTTGTGTGCATACGGTACTTTCTTTGAAATAATAACAAAGCACACACACACACACTCAAATAATAATAACAAAATACATGCACTGAACAACAAAACACACACACACACACAAAAAATATATCTATATATATTATATTACGTTCGCACAACAACTACCACCTCCACACCCACTACGAAATGAAACTGCGGCCGGGGAAGAGAGTGGCATTTCAAGAGATACCATTAAGAAGAAATAAAGAGGAGAGGGAAGAAGAGGAAGGGGATGAAGAAGGAGCTGGAAGAGACCTACTGGAAAGGGAAGATGATGAGAGAAGAAGAGAGGAACAAGGAGATATTGAAGACCCACAAATATCTTCCTCATCTTCCTCTTCCTCCTCCTCCATTTCTTCTACCTCCGTTTCGTTATTCACCTATTGGAATGAGGTGAGTGAGGTGTACAGTTGGGGACATATAAAACAGATACACTTCAAACAGCTAGGCCCCTTATCAAGCGTAGAACAACGTCTCATCCTGCCTTATAATTATACTCACTGAGGGGCCCCGTTTCAAAGGACTGTTTCATGTGTGCCCAACTGTACATTAGAGAATTTTTTTTTTTTATTATAGTGATTCAGGTGGAAGTGCAGTGTTGGTAAATCTGGAGCAACTGATTCCTCCAAACTATTCTATGCAACAGGCTACCATTATTTTTGTTCATGTGGTCCTGTTTCCTGACATACTTTGGAGGAATCATGGCACTCCAATGTAGCAAAAGTGAATTACCCCCTTAAGGGTATAGTATGCCTTTGAAAGATTGCAGTGCCTTGATTCCTCCAAAGTATGCCAGGAAAAAGACCCCAAAACAGATGAAGAAAAATAATAATGGTATCCTGTTGCCTGGCATAGTTTGGAGGAATCATTTGCTCCGGATTCACCACCCAAAACAATGTGCTCTATGGCCCCTTAAGGACCCTGTGATCGTGTAAGAATATTGGAGGCTTCTGATTCCCCCTGACCATCCCACGAAACAATCTCTTTCCATATAGGTGGTGTTTCGTGGTACTGTTAGGAGGACTCACTAACCTTCAACTTTCTATTATAGGAGGACTCACAACCCTCAACTTTCTGAACACAACACAGGCCCCTTAAGGACCCTGTGATCGTGTATGAATATTGGAGGCTTCTGATTCCTCCTGACCATGCCACGAAACATACAAGCTCCTTCCATATAGGTGTGTATGTGTGCTTCGTGGCAATATTTGAAGGACTCATTTACCTCCAATTTTCAGACTACATCTCAGGGTCCCTTAATTAAGGCGACGTAATTGTAGAGTAATTGTGTGTGTACTGTATATGGAGAAGTGTACATACAGTCGGGGTCAAAAATAATCATTCATATTGCGGGTAAACTCACGTAAGAGATTGACAGTTTCCCTCTGTTCCTTAGTTGACAAACTTTCCAATAAAAAGGTTAAGTACTCTACATACCATCATTTAATTTACTACAAGCAGCTACAACACACTCCTCAAAACAATAACATCAAATTCATGTGAACGTGAAAACATTAGACAGCAAATGATTCGAGTTTGACGACTGTATGTAACTGTGAGTTTTGTAGTTGGTATCTGTGAGTGTTTACCATCCATCCCACTGACCTGTATACAAGTCAGTGATCCATCCACGCATCGGTTTATGTTTTCTTTCATCTTTCGTTCAGCACCTCCATAATTACCGTATCGTACGTGACCATCAGCTACGAATAGTTGGCAACACTGATGTAAACACTGTGACGTCATCGATGCTACCCACTGCCAGAGCCTTTAATTAATTCAGGACCTTGGAGGCTACTGATTCCTCCTGACTATGCCACGAAACAATCTCTTTCTCGATATAGGTGGTGTTGAGTGGCAATATAATTTCGAAGGACTCATTTACCTCCAATATTCTGACTACATCACAGGGTCCCTTAAGGGGGTAATTAATTCACTTTTGTTACATTGGAGTGCCATGATTCCTCCAAAGTATGCCATGAAATAGAACCGGATGAATAAAAATAACGTTAACACACACACACACACACACACACACAATAACATGACCCCATTGATATTCGGGAACAAATTAAAAAAGCTGTGTGTGTGTGTGTGTGGGTGGGTGTGGATGCATAAAAAAAGTGTGTGTGTGTGTGTGTATGTGTATGTATTAAAGTGTGTGTATGTGTGAATGCATAAAAAAAGTGTATGTGTGTATTAAAGTGGGTGTGTCCTTTCCTTCTTCATTCCTTCCCTCCCTTTTCCATTTCCTCCCTCCCACTTACATCCTGGTGTGGGTGTGTGTGTGTGTGTGTGTGTGTATATAACCTTCACGCCCTTCCCTCCCTCCTTCCATTTTCCCTCTCTCTCTCTCTCTCTCTCTCTCTCTCTCTCTCTCTCTCTCTCTCTCTCTCTCTCTCTAAACAAAATATTTCCTGCAATCGCTTGAAGGTCAAAGAGGAGGGAGAGAAGGAGAGGTAAGCGTGATAGGGAGGGAGAGATGAGGAAAGAAGAGGGAGGGAGAGCGTGAAGAATGAGAAGGGAGGGAGAGGGGATGGGGGAAGAGAGAGCCAGGTGAGGGAGGGAGAGGGGATGGGGGAAGAGAGAGCCAGGTGAGGGAGGGAGAGGGGATGGGGGAAGAGATAGGCAGGTGAGGGAGTGAGAGGAGAGGGAGAGGGGATGGGGGAAGAGAGGGAGTGAGAGGGGATGTGGGAAGAGA
This sequence comes from Petrolisthes cinctipes, assembly GCA_033782935.1. Taxonomy (NCBI): domain Eukaryota; kingdom Metazoa; phylum Arthropoda; class Malacostraca; order Decapoda; family Porcellanidae; genus Petrolisthes; species Petrolisthes cinctipes. The sequence continues at coordinate 62,813 of JAWQEG010002259.1, read as the reverse complement.
TAGGCAGGTGAGGGAGTGAGAGGAGAGGGAGAGGGGATGGGGGAAGAGAGAGGTAAGTGAGGGAGGGAGAGGGGATGGGGGATGAGAGAGAGGTAAGTGAGGGAGGGAGAGGGGATGGGGGATGAGAGAGAGGTAAGTGAGTGTGTGTGAGAGTGGGAGAGGAGATGTGGGTTGCCAAGTTTTAAAGTGAGTAGTGATGTTGGAGTGACGTGTTATCTCCTACTCTAAGCTATATACACACATACACAGAACATATACAGAACATATACACACATATACACACATACACAAACATACATAGGACATATACAGCCATTTTTAGACATACACATGACGTATACAGACATACTTACACATGTACACAGTTATATACAGCCATTCTTAGACATACACAGGCATACACATGACATATACAAACATACATAGACATACACAGACATACACTGACATACTTACACATGTACAGACATACACAGACATACTTACACATGTACACAGTCATGAGAGAGAGAGAGAGAGAGAGAGAGAGAGAGAGAGAGAGCGTAACCTACACACATACAGGTGGCGGTCCTAACACACACACACACATACACACACACAGAACAGCAGTCAACCCTCACCACACCACACCACACACCCACTGGCAAGTTAGTTACACCTTTCACTCAGTATACAGCGGTGTGTTGTGTTGTGTTGTGTTGTGTTGTGGGTCTTTATAGTTGTGTTGTGTTGTGTTGTGTTGTGTTTCTAGTGTATAGTGAACAGAGTGTTATGGTGATGTCGTGAAAATGTACTTGTTGTGTTGTGTTGTGTTGTGTTGTGTATAGTGAACAAGGCGTTATAGTAATGTGGTGATAGAGTTCTTGTTTTCTCTTTAAATATATTGGTTGTTTTAGTAACTATAATGCAATCCAAGGCAGTGTGAAGTGTTGTGTTGTGTTGTGTTGTGAGGTGTTGTGTTGTGTTGTGTTGTGAGGTGTTGTGTTGTGTTGTGTTGTGAGGTGTTGTGTTGTGAGGTGTTGTGTTGTGTTGTATTGTGTTGTGTTGTGAGGTGTTGTGAGGTGTTGTGTTGTGTTGTGTTGTGTTGTGTTGTGTTGTGTATAGTGAACAAGGTGTTATAGTGATGTGGTGAAAATGTACCTGCTCTCTCGTTTGCTTTCCCAGTACAAGACAAGTTATACACCCAACCTTTGCAGAACTATAAGGCATCAACTTTCTGAAACTTATAAACACTGGAATGAATGAATACCAAACGTTTATCTAATAATTTACACCCCAAATATAATTATGCAGAACTTGGCGTCACTTCTCTACATCATGTAAACACTGAATTGAGATCTTACGACGTAGGCAAAATATATGCAGAGTTTGGTGTCACTCTTCTGCAACTTGTAAACACTGAATTGAGATCTTACGACGTAGGAGGAGTTGGTACATTGTGGCCAGGATAAAAATATAAATACACAATGTAGTAAAATAGTTGTAAACAGGTGAATCTATGAATATGAAATGACGACGCCTGACGATATTGTTGTGCCGTGGAAAAAGTTATAGTGATGATTATTATGAGGGTGAGAGAGTGTTGTTGTTGTTGTTGATGTTCGGTATTCCAAGTCACACCATCCCCGAACAAGGACGACGAGCGTAAAGGGTTTGCACCAGGACATACGAGCGTAAAGTGTTTGTTTTTGCACGACACTAAACCACACAACCTGACACACGAAAACCGATATATAACACCTTTAGCAAACCCGACCCCCTTCCCACCCACCGACCCACTCACTTACCCACAAATACGATCGGGTTCGTGAGGCCAGAGAGAAATAACAACCCGATTCCGAACGACTGAAAAAATAGGAAGATAGACGTGTGTGTGTGTGTGTGTGTGTGATTATTTGTTTTGGAATAGAAAGAGAGTTAGAAATATTTACGAAAGTGGCTCTTAAGGACGATATTATTGTTGAAAGACCACCATCACCACCACCACCACCTACCCACACCCACCACCACGCCCACACCCACACACACACCCACTCCCACTCCCCTCGCTCTCCGCATGCAAGAGGTGTGGGTGGTGTTGTGGGTGTTGGTGGAGGGAGGAGGGTGACCACAACCATGAGGGCTTCGTCTGAGAGTCTTATATCTGAGGAACATGCAACTTGTCTGTTCACTACTAGACATCAGGTGAAGTAGGGAGAGTGAGGGAGGGAGAGGAGTGTGTAAAGGAGAGGAGGGGAAGGGAGGGTGTGGGGAGGAGTGTGTGAAGGAGAGGAGGGGAAGGGAGGGTGTGGGAGAGTGAGGGAGAGGAGGGGAGAGTGTGAGGGAAAGGAGGGGAGAGTGAATAGGAGGAACGATGGAATAATGAGGAGAGGAGGGGAGAGTGAGGGAGAGGAAGGGAGAGTGTGAGGGAGAGGAGGGGAGAGTATGAGGGAGAGGAAGGGAGAGTATGAGGGAGAGGAGGAGAGAGTGTGGAAGAGAAGGGAGAGGAGGGGAAAGTATGTACAATGTGAAGGATCAGGGAGGGAAGAATGGGATGTATGTATGTGAGAGGAGAGAGGGAACAGGTGGAGGAAGGGAGGGAGATAAGGGTAGTGATATGTACTTCCTCTCCTTCTTATAAAATGATGACCCAGTTCTCTCATAATAATAATAATAATACCATCCCTCCTCTCATTCACACACAGACAGTTATCTCTCCTCTCTTTCCCACACAGACTATACCATCCCTCCTCTCTTTCACACACAGACAGTTATCGCTCCTCTCTTTCCCACACACACAATACCTTCCCTCCTCTCTTTCACACACACACAAT
>JAWQEG010002259.1:37500-57500 GCA_033782935.1 Petrolisthes cinctipes | reverse complement strand
GAGGTGTACTGCAACCGGAGGCTCTTTCTTTCTTTTTTTTGCCAGCACACGGTGGTACATTATCCCTATGTATGCAGCAGTGTAAACTCCCTCCCCCTTTATGGTCCCTTCAGGACTGGTATCATGGAAGGTGTGGCCCCACTTGTAGCTCTTGTGGTAACGTGGACTTGGGCCCACATCACTGGCTGTGGAATCAAAGACCTTCCCCTGGTGGTCGGAGGCCCCCAGACTCCCTGGTCCAGTAAGCTCTGGTCCCATCTTCCTGGGATGTGCTTCGGTAGCCCAGGCATATAAGGCCAGCCCCTCCTTATTATTATTAATTTTTTTTTTCACTCTTACCAGAGTGTACCAGGGGTCTGTGGGGCTGGAGGCCATTCTGCCCCAGGAGAACATGAACAACAACAACAACTCTAAGGGGTGCTGATGGTACAGCGGTTAACACACTCGCCTGGCATGCGAGAGATCCCGGGTTCAATTCCTGGGTCAGTGGAATTGTTGGACAATTTTCCCAGCCCCCAATGTCCCTGTTCACCTAGCAGTAAATAGGTACCTGGCTGTAAGAGCAAGGATAACATGCTACCTTGTAAGCTGGGGGAAGACGTGTTGATGGCTAGAGGAAGATGTGTTGATGTAAAAACTACCCAGCACACTTCTCAACTACCCAGCACACACTGGTGAGGGAAGATGTGTTGGTGCAAATTACCCAGCACACTTCTCAACTACCCAGCACACACTGGAAAGGGAAGATGTGTTAATGTAAACCACCCAGCACACATCTCAACTACTCAGCAACACACTGGTGAGGGCTGGTTCTATCCAGAAATGAGGAATCTGGCATCCTCTACCACACCCTGGCCTGTTCTGTCTGCCTCCTTACTATCTCTCATTCCTTCTGGGTAGCCGACGAGATCGCCCGATTGGGTGGCACAAGGAAGACTACAGACGGTGGGAATGTTGGCCCAGGGATTCATGCCCATGAGCCAGCAGTCCGCTCGTCTGCTGCCTTCGAAGAAACAGATCTCACTATCACCCTGACTCCCATTTGGGGGTCCGAGCATCTGTACGGCTTCGGTCAACCAGACTCGGGACTGCTCGGCCAGACAGTCTGGGGAACTACAACAACAACAAGAACTCTATAATATATGTCCCTTTCCACACAAACACACGTCTACTCTATATGTGTCCCTCCCCCCCCCCCCACAAACACACAACACACACACATACTCAATAAAATATCCCTCTTGTCACTGGTCCCATCTTTCCTTCCTTCCTTACTTACTTCCTTCACCATCTCAGGTACCTGGATGCTTGGGTATATGGGAGACGGGCGAGGCTACACTGGCAGAACCGTAACTATGCCCTGGAGTACCGAAACTTTGAGAAATACATGATGGAGATAGCTGAGGTGGCCTTACTTCGCCTCGTCATAATCTTCCTAGAGGACGCCCCCATAGTGGTACTCAACTTGGCTATGTTACTCAAGTCTCCACCACCAGGGGTCGTGACGCAGCCTCTACCACAACAAGGTACGATTGAAATAGACTGAAGGAGACAACTTTAGACCTGTAATATACTGTACGTTGAGAGAGATTGACTGAGGATGAAGGAATACAACTCAGAAGGCCTGTAATATGTTGTAGGATGAGAGATTGACTGAGGATGAAGGATGTCAACTCTGGGCCTGTAATATGCTGTACGTTGAGAGAGATTGACTCTGAACACTTATATATAAAGTACACACACATACACACACACACAGGCTACATACATACATACATACATACTACCCACACATCTTTTCTTCCAGGCACTCTGAACTCCTATATATAAAGTACACACACACACACACACACAAACATAGGCTACATACATACATACATACATACTACCCACACATCTTTTCTTCCATGCACACACACACACACACACACACACACACACACACACATATACTACCCACACATCTATTTTTCAGGCACTCTAAAAAAAAAAAAAAAAAAACACACACACACACACATTACATACATACATACATACACACACACTACCCACACATCTTTTCTTCCAGGCACTACCCCCCCACCAGAGACAGTCATCATCAGCAACGAGGAAGAGAGTGAAAATGAGACGGTCAAATTGGTGAGGTTGATATCAGTGGTGGCCAAGTTGATTTGTACCATGACTCTGGGTGTTGTCCATTACGTATCCTGTAACAAGCTCGCCTGGCACCTCGCTAACACCAAGGACAAGGTAGGCACAAGTTCGGTTGGTTGAGTTCGGTTGAATTCGGTTGGGTTCGGTTGGGTTCGGTTGAGTTCGGTTGAGTTCGGTTTAGTTTGGTTGAGTTTGGTTGAGTTCGGTTGAGTTTGGTTAAGTTTGCTTGAGTTCGGTTGAGTTTGGCTGAGTTTGGTTGAGTTCGGTTAAGTTTAGTTTGGTTGAGTTTGGTTGAGTTCGGTTGAGTTTGGTTGAGTTTGGTTAAGTTTGCTTGAGTTCGGTTGAGTTTGGCTGAGTTCGGTTGAGTTCGGTTAAGTTTGGTTGAGTTCAATTGAGTTCGTTTGAGTTCGGTAATCACTGAGTCACTTGGTACACCATTCATTGCTGTAAAACATATAGATAATGTAAGACTACGTAACTGCAATACAACATTATTATTATTATTATTATTAGGTTTGTTGTTTTGTAATGTAAGACTACGTAACTGCAATGCAACATTATTATTATTATTAGGTTTGTTGTTTTGGTAATCACTTGGTAGTCACTTGGTAGACCATTCATTGCAATACTTCCACAATAATCAATGACCTCTCTTTTCAAATACCCTGTGTAAGAATACCTGTAGCTAAACTGTACAGCCACAATCAAATATCCACCAACACTTTCCTTCCATCGTAGTAAATATCTTGGTAATAAAGAACAACACGTGTATGATTTTGCAGCACCTCATAGTAATAATTGAGGGGGTTGAGTTGACGTAAGGTGTTGTTGTATGATTATATTTTGATATGATACTGATTTTTTAATTTGCACGATGGAAGAAAAGTGTCGGTGGTTATTTGATTGTGGCTGTACACTCGCGATCCAAAATATGTATCCAGGCTTGCTTCGAAAAACCTGATCGAATATGAAGCGAGCTCAAGGAAATATGAAACAGGATAAGCGTTGTAATTGGTTCACTAGTATGTCAAATGATTCGAAACTTCAGCAAGACCTGGATACAAAATTTGAATTGCGAGTGTACAGTCACAAGCACTAATAAGTATTCAGGTGTGCTTCGAATACTTAGAGAGAGTAAATAAAAACACAACAAGATCTCCATTGGAATTAGTTCGTTGGTGAATTGGTGGACTGTTCAAAACTTCAACCAAAGCTGTATACTTATTAGTGCTCGTGACTGTACATTCCCCTGCTCCTCCTTTTAAATGTTTCCTCTGTCCTCATCTAACAGGGGACCGTTCCACAACAACACCATCAAGGGAGATCCAGTAAGGGGGTCCTGTCATGGCCTGCTGAGATGGCCATATACTGCTGGCAACTGTTGGCTATAGGTGAGAGAGAGAGAGAGAGAGAGAGAGAGAGAGATATGCCAAGAACTTCTTGATCAACAGACATTTCCACCTTTTACTAATTTCCTATGTTTCTATGTTTACCCTTTCGTATATATATATATATATATATATATATATATATATATATATATATATATATATATATATATATATATATATATATATATATATATATATATATATATATTATATATATATATATATATATATATATATATATATATATATATATATATATATATATATATATATATATGTGTGTGTGTGTGTGTGTGTGTGTGTGTGTGTGTGTGTGTGTGTTTTACAATGTCCTAAATCCCATAAGAAGTTCTTAAATTACTTCTTACATATCCGTGTGTGTATGTTTATGTGTATGTGTTACAGGTTCCCGTGTGATAGCCTATGCCTTGCTATGGGTGGTTCACTTCGACTGGTTGTGGTTACCCATTACCCTTCGTTGGTGTCTTCATGCTCTGTGGATTTACTTCGATGTGGCTGGTATGTCCCTGGTCAACTCGATTGCCTTTGGTGGGGTGTACCTCTTCTCCTTCGTCACCACCGCTCCGGGCAGACAGGTGAGCTTATATAGAAGACAGGTGAGGCTAGCTAAAAGACAGGTGAGCTTAACTAGAGGACAGGTGAGGCTAGCTAAAAGACAGGTGAGCTTAACTAGAGGACAGGTGAGGCTAGCTAAAAGACAGGTGAGCTTAACAAGAGGACAGGTGAGGCTAGATAAAGGACAGGTGAGCCTAACTAGAGGACAGGTGAACCTATGTAAAGAATAAAATGACAACGAAAAACAAATAAAGAATAAATGATAAACAAATAAAGAATAAATGACAAAAAATTAATACAAAATAAAAGATAAAGAAATATTACCATCACATATTTGGGGTGGAGGAATCAATTGCTTTATAAATTCTCTTAATTAAGGGGATAGTATACCTTTTGATACATTGGAGTGCCTTGATTCCTCCAAAGTATGCCAGGAAACAGGACCAGATTAACAAACATAATGGTGGCCTGTTGTTGCTTGGATTAGTTTGGGGGAATGATTCAGTTGTTGTTCTAAATTTACCAACACTATACTTCCCTTTTAATTCAATATCACTTCAACAGATCCTTCACTTTACTCTATAACAGTTGCTATATAAATTCTCTTATTTATCACTTCAACAGATCCTTCGTATATCTCTGTATTACACCATAACCTTTGGGGAGCACATTATCATCGCTCTACTGTGGCACTACGGGGACCCCACCAACTACTACCACGACATTGGCCTCGGGGTGATGTTCGGGGGGTCGCTAGGCGGTCTTCTGTTCCTCTCCCTCTACTACTCCTGTTGCCACCCCGACAGAGAGGAAGTGTGGCTGAGGTACTGGTGGAGAAACAGAAAACACAACAGGCAACAACGCAACCAAATACAAGAACAACAACACCAGGACTTACCCCTCCAGTGAATGGGACTTCTCTAGGACGTTCAGGAAAGGGTGTTGAACAGAACGGAAGAGAAATTATTAAGTGACTGCTGTATAGGACTAAGTAGGACGTGCAGGAGAGGGTTATAGAAAGGAGGGATAGCAAGGGTCAGAAAGGAGTACATACATAGATATATCATTGAGTTTGGTACAGTATAATGGGGTTGAATAGAAGTGAAGAGAAATGATTAAGTGACTGCTCTAGACTTGGGTTGGATAAGAGGAGGGACAGCAAGGGTCAGAAAGGAGTACATAGATATATTATTGATTTGGATACAGGAAGATTATGGTGTTGAACAGAACGGAAGAGAAATTATAAAGTGACTGCTCTAGACTTGGGTTGGACGAGAGGAGAAGGTGATAGAGAGGAGGGACATCAAGGGTCACAAAGAAATACACTCCCAATCCACAATCTCTCGCCCACCTGAGTCGAAGCCCGAGATCTGGAGCAGGAGGTTTCTACACGACAGCCCACTCAAAGTCACCACTGGTTCGACATGTACACTCGAGCTCGTAAATTCGCGACCACGTACTAAGATGTTTTTTATGTCATTTGAGCTGGTAACACTGATTGGGGGAGTAATCAGTGTAGGTGGAACTTTGTAAAACGATATGCTACAATCCTTCACCTACAATGACACCTTCCTTACACAGTGTTACCAGCTCAGATGACATAATTACCTTGGCACGTGGTCGCGAATTTACGAGCTCGAGTGTACAGTATGTGTGTGTGTGTGTGTGTGTGTGTGTGTGTGTGTGTGTGTCCTGGTGATGGTTTGGGTGGGTTGTCGTCTAGAAACCACCTACTTCAGATCTTGGGCTTCGACTCAGGTGAGCTAGAGATTGTGAATTGAGAGTGTACAGTCACGAGCACTAATAAGTATCCAGGTGTGCTTGGTATACCTATAGTAGAGACAGTAAATAAATGCACAATAAGATCTCCATTGGAATTACTTCGTTGGTGAATTGGTGGACTGTTCAAAGCTTCAACCAAAGCTGTATACTTATTAGTATTTAGTACTAGTGACTGTACAGGTGCAATCAAATATCCACTGACACTTTCCGTCCATCGTAGTAAATATCTTGGTAATATAGAACAACACGTGTATGATTTTGCAGCACCTCATAATAATAATAATAATAATTGAGGGGGTTGAGTTGACATAAGGTGTTGTATGATTATATTTTGATATGATACTGATTTATTTGCACGATGGAAGGAAAGTGTCGGTGGTTATTTGATTGTGGCTGTATATGAATATATTATACAGTCATGTATGTATATCTACTGAAATCACTAATATTAAACGAGGCTGTGATGAAATGTGTTGTTCATTTAAGAATTTATTTGATGTAAAAATATTTCTACTGCTATTACTTTTATTTATCTTTTGCTTTTTATAAATGTTTACGAATTTGTGGTGGTGCTTTTTTAATTTATTATTATTATTATCATCATTATTAATAGTATTATTATTATTAATATCAATATTACTATTATTATTATTATTATTATTATTATTATTATTATTATTATTATTATTATTATTAATATCAATATTACTATTATTATTATTATTAATATCAATATTACTATTATTATTATTATTATTATTATTATTATTATTATTATTATTATTATTATTATTATTATTATTACTGTTGTGTATATTTAAACATTTTACACTTGAAAATTGTGTTCAATAAAATACAAAGCAAAGCCTCTGTGTTTGTGTGTGCACATTAGAGATTGCGTACTGTACACCCGAGCTCGTAAATTCGCGACCACGTACTTAGATGTTTATGCCATTTGAGCTGGTAACATATATTTGGTGAGGAATCAGAGTAGGTGGAACATAGTAGAGGGACATGATACAATCTTTCACCTACAATGACACCTTCCCCACACAGTGTTACCAGCTCAGATGACATAAACATCTAAGTACGTGGTCGCGAATTTACAAGCTCGAGTACATGTTATATAGTAAGATATTTTACTGATATCCATATATTTTAGCCCATTATATTTTGGAAAAAAATATTTATAAGTCAAAACCTCTAAAAAATATATGAATAAATAAATAAAATAATGAATTTAGGAGATACTTAATACTACAATAAGCTACGTGGTTAGGTTAGGTCAGGTTAGGTTAGGTTAGGTCGTGTTCAGTTAAGCTAGGATAGGTCAGGTTAAAGTTAGGTTAGGTTAGGTTAAAGTTAGGTTAGGTTAGGTTTTGATAGGTTAGGTTAGGTCAGCTTAAATTTAGTTAGTTCAAATCAAGTCAGGTTAGGTCAAATAAAGTTAGGTTAAGTTAAGTTAGGTTGGGTAAGGTTAGGTTAGGTTAGGTTAAGTTAGGTAGGTACGGTTAGGTTAGGTTAAAGTTAGGTTAGGTTAAAGTTAGGTTAGGTTAGGTCAAATCAAGTTAGGTTAGGTTAGATCAAATCAAGTTATGTTAGGTTAATTCAAGTCAGGTTAGGTCACATCAGGTTAGGTTAGGTCAAATCAAGTAAGGTAGGTTAAATCAAGTCAGGTTAGGTCAAATAAAGTTAGGTTAGGTGTGGTTAGGTTAGGTTGGTGAGTATGGGTAAAGTTAGTGAATATAATAATAATAATATACAAATTAATAAAACCACCCCGACACCACTATAAAAAAAAAAAAAATAACACAATTTTTAGGGTATGTATGTCAAAGTAAATAATAACCGATTTTGTTTTGTTTTTATTAAATTGAATGTTTTTAAATTTGGCTAAAACTCAAACACTTTCACCCACTCTCACCCACTCACCCACTCACCCACACTCACCCACTCACTCATTCTCACCCCCACTCTCACCCACTCACCCACTCTCACTCAATCACCCCCACCCACTCTCACCCACTCACCCTCACCCACTCTCACCCACTCACCCCCACTCTCACCCACTCACCCACACTCTCACCCACTCACACCCTCTCTCACCCACTCACCCACTCACATTAAAACCCTAAATACCATCTTTTAATTTACAACAAGCAGCTACACACTACTGAAAACAATAACATCATAATATGAACTTAAAAACATTAGATAGTAAATTGTTTTAAGATTCCCATTTGTGGACGATTATTTATTATTGACCACGACTGTATGTATGTGTGTATGTATGTATTGTATGTATGTGTGTATGTATTGTATGTATGTGTGTATGTATGTATTGTGTGTATGTATGTATGTATGTGTGTGTGTATGTATTGTGTGTATGTATGTATGTATTGTATGTATGTATGTATGTATGTGTGTATGTATGTATGTATGTGTGTATGTATGTATGTATGTGTGTATGTATGTATGTATGTATGTGTGTATGTATGTATGTATTGTATGTATGTGTGTATGTATGTATGTGTGTGTGTATGTATTGTATGTATGTGTGTATGTATGTATTGTATGTATGTGTGTATGTATGTATTGTATGTATGTGTGTATGTGTTTTAGCAAGTTCGGGTGAAATTAGATATCTTGGATTATATTCTATTTACTGAAATGGTCAGGCAGGAACACACACACACACACACACACAGAATTTCTCTCTCTCTCTCATACACATACACACATACACAGAAGCTCTCTCTCACGTACACACACACACACACATACACACATACACAGAAGCTCTCTCTCACGTACACACACTCACATAATATAATTTCTCTCACTCCCTCTCTCTCTCTCTCTCTCTCTCTCACATAGAGAGAAGCTCTCACTCTCTCTCTCTCTCTCACACACACACACAGAGAAGCTCTCTCTCACGTACACACACACACACACACACACACACACAGAAGCTCTCTCTCACACGCACACACACACAGAAACTCTCTCTCTCTCTCTCTCTCTCTCTCTCTCTCTCTCTCTCTCTCTCTCTCTCTCTCTCTCTCTCTCTAATAGAATTGATGTTGTAGGTAACGGAGGTTGAAACACTTGTAGAGCACACACCATTTATTTAAAAGTTACCCTTTAATATATACATTTTTCTTTTATCAGCATCATCAATCGTTTAGAGAAAAAATTACATTAATGGTAGACTAAAATATTTTTCTTTTCCTGTTGTATCTCTGGGAAACTCGATCGTATTTTGAGTTTAAGGAACCCTGTGATGTAGTCAAAGAATTGGAGGTTAGTGAGTGCTTCAAACATTGCCACGAAACACACACACACACCTATACATACATGAATGGAAGGAGCTTGTTTCATGGCATAGTCAGGAGGAATCAGAAGTCTCGATCCTTGCAAGTATTTTTTTTATTATTACACACAATATCTTTAATTTTGGTCTTTTTCTCCTTCTCCTTCCCTTTCTCCTCCTCTTCCCTCTCTTCCTCCTCTCCCCTTTCTTCTTCTCCACCCTCTCCTTATCTTTCTCCTTCTCCTCTTCCTTCTCCACTCTCTATTCCTCTTCCTCTTCCTCATATTCCTTCCCCTTCCCCTTCTCCTTCTTCCTCTCCCTCCTCTTCTCTTCCCCTCCCTCTTCCTTCCCCTTCCCCTTCTCCTTCCTCCTTCTCTTTTATCCAGCCTTACGTACAGTACACTACACACACACGTACACTAATTAGAGTTCCCAGGGCCCATACCGTACGTACCCTGGATGCCGTACTGACATAGGGCATAGGCGTGCTTATCACATTCACCGTCGTGCATATAGTAGCGATCGTTGTGGAAGAGTTGAGCACAGTTCTGTTCTACTCCACCAGAGGGCTCGTGTATGGTGGAATTAATCTGTTCATATAGGTAAGAATTTAACTATTATTATTATTATTATTAGTATTGGTATTGTTTTTTTTTTATTATTACTATTATTATCATTATTATTATTATTATTATTATTATTATTATTATGATTATTATTATTATTATTATTATTACTCGTATTTGTGTTATTATTATTGTTTTTTTATTATTATTTTTCTTTATGTTATTATTATTATTATTATTTATTATTATTATTATTATTTATTATTATTATTATTATTATTTATTATTATAAGTATCATTATTACTATTATTATTATCATAGTTGCTATTATTATGATTACTGATATAACTATACCTACTACTACTACCACCATCATTATTATCATCACAACAACAACAACAACAACAACAACAACATCTCACCTCCCCCCAGAAAGGAACTCCCATAACCATAGGAATATTGTCGATCCAAAACCAGGCCCCCTCATCCCCCCTGTCAGTGCCACCCACCCAGTAAGAAAAGTCCATCGGTACTTCCTGACCTGAAAAACACAAAACATTAATATTATCAATAACATTAACAACATTATTAACATTAAAAATATTAACATTATCAATAACATTATCAACAACAACATTATCAATAACATTAACAACAACATTAATATCAATAACATTAACAATAACATTAACAACAATAAAAACATTAACATTATCAATAACATTAACAACAACAACATTATCAACAACAACATTATCAACAACAACATTAACAACAACAATAATAACAACAATAACAACATTAACAACATTATCATTATCAACAACATTAATAACAACATTAACAACATTAACAACAACATTAACAACAACATTAACAACAACAAAAACATTATCATTATCAACAACATTAACAACAACATTAACAACAACATTAACAACATTAACAACAACATTAACAACAACATTAACAACAACAAAAACGTTATAATTAACAACAACATTAACAACAACATTAACAATAACATTAACAAAAACATTAACAACAACAAAAACATTAATTAAGATTACAGTATACTTTTGATAGATTGGAGCCCCTTGATTCCTCCAAAGTATTCCAGGAATCAGACCCACTGGAAGAAAATATATAATGGTATCCTGGTGCCTGGAATAGTTTGGAGGAATCATTTGCTCCAGATTTACCACTCAAAACAATGTGCTATATGTCCCCTTAAGGACCCTGTGATCGTATATGAAAATTGGAGGCTTTTGATTCCTCCTGACTATACCACGAAACAAGCTTCTTCAATGTACAGTCGCGATCAATAATAATCATCCACATATGAGTATCTCAAACAATTTACTGTCTAATGTTTTCACCTTCATATATGATGTTATTGTTTTAAGTAGTGCATAGCTGCTTGTAGTAAATTAATAGATGGTAGTTAACCTATTTATTGGAAAGTTTATCAGCTAAGGAACAGAAGGAAGCTGTCAAAATTTTACGTGAGTTACTCCTATATGGGTGATTATTTTTGACCGCGACTGTATGTGTGTGTGTGTTTGTGTGTGTGTGTTTCGTGGCAATATTTGAAGGACTCATTTATCTCCTGTTTTCTGACTACATCACACACATGGTCCTTCCTTATGGGGGGATTATCTTGTTGGTGAATTGGAAGGTCTGTGATTACTCAAAATTGTGCCTTATAATCATTATCACCTTTTATCACCTACACAAACCTATTATAACTTATTATTATCACCTACATCACCTATTAACACCTACTCTCACCTATACTTACTACCACCTACTACCACCTACTATCACCTACATTTACTACCACCTACTACCACCTACTCTCACCAACACACACTTACTACCACCTACTACTACCTACTATCACCTACATTTACTACCACCTACTACCACCTACTCTCACCAACACACACTTACTACCACCTACACTCACCTACTCTCACCAACACACACTTACTACCACCTACACTCACCTACTCTCACCAACACACACTTACTACCACATTGCCTACACCCACTTACCATCAACACACACACACACACACACACAACCATCAACACCCACTTACTAACACCTACACTCACCAACACACACTTACCATCAACACACACACACACACACACACAACCATCAACACCCACTCACTAACACCTACACTCACCAACACACACTTACCATCAACACACACACACACACACACACACAACCATCAACACCCACTTACTACCACCTACACTCACCAACACACACTTACCATCAACACACACACACACACACACACACACACACACACACACACACACACACACACACACACACACACACACACACACACACAACCATCAACACCTACTCACTACCACCTATACTCACCAACACACACTTACCATCAACACACACAAACACTCAACCATCAACACCCACTTACTTGTCATATGAATGTGTCTCACGATTTGGCCAAAGTGATCGCAAGTATGTATACAAGCAAGATCACCTCCACGATCTTGACAATACACACGAGCATCATCCCACGTGTGGCTAAACTCGAGGAAGAAGTGGTAGCAGTAGTTTCCCACTTTGTCGTAAGCAGGGGGACACAAATCTTGGACTGCGTTGAGTGGGCCATCCCCATATCCTGGCCCACCACAGCTCAGCACTTTGTTGATGTTGTGGTTGTTGTGGTTGTGGTATAGATTAATTAGTTAGTGAGTGGTGAAGAGAATTAATTAGTGTAGGTGTAAAGGGTGTAAGAGTATATATAGATGTAGGATAATGATATAAGAGAGGTTTATAAAGGGTGAGATGTCCCCTTGAAATGGTTCACCACAGCTCAGCACTTGTTGTAGTGGTTAGAGAAGTAGTGGTATAGATTAGTTAGTTAGTTAGTGGTGAAAAGAATTAATTAGTGTAGGAGGAAAAAAGATAATGGACACTTGTTGTTGTTAGATAAGTAGTGATTAATGATTAGTTAGTTAGTTAGTTAGTGGTGAAAAGAATGAATTTGTATAGGAAGAAAGGATATATCTAGTATTATGAAAGTAGTAGTAGTAGTAGTAATAATAGTAGTAGTATAAATAAATGTATGTGATAGTCGCAGATGGTAAATAATGATGTGAACGTAAATGGAAAGGATGTATACTTGAATGAACGTAATGAAATGAGAAAAAAAAATAAAAATAATAATCTTCACTGTCTTACATATAAATTATGATTAATGAACGTAATGATATGAAATAAAATAACAAAAGCTATCATCCCTGTCTTACATATATGAACAATGAACGTAATGAAATAAAAACAATAAAACAAATCGTACTTGAATAATGAACTTAATGAAATTAGATAAATTAACAAAAACTGTCTTCAAAGTCTTGCATATATGAATAATGAAAACCTAATAAAATGAAATAAATTAACAAAAACTGTCTTCAAAGTCTTGCATATATGAATAATGAAAACTTAATAAAATGAAATAAATTAACAAAAAATGTCTTCAAAGTCTTGCATATATGAATAATGAAAACCTAATAAAATGAGATAAATTAACAAAAAACTAACTTCACTATCTTCTTTATATGAATAATGAATGTAATAAAATGAAATAAATTAACAAAAAACTAACTTCACTATCTTCTATATATGAATAATGAGATAAAATGTCATAAATGAGCTTCACTGTCTGACCCAACACAACCTGGCCTTGTAGATATGAAAAAGGTTATCTTGAGAAGTGTGTGAAATGGGCCACGTGTTCCTTCACTCAACTTCTTACAACAACATAATTATACTTCTCAAATTAATGATAGTAATACGCCTTTATAATAACATACTTCTGCTGCATACTTTTATAGGGGGTTAGCATACTTCTTAAATAACAACAACATACTTTTTAGGGGTTAGCATACTTCTTAAATAACAACAACATACTTTTGAATTACCAGCATACTTCTTAAATAACAACAACATACTTTTTAGGGCGTAGCATACTTTTTAAATAACAACAACATACTTTTTAGGGGGTGGCATACTTCTTAAATAACAACAACATACTTTTTAATTACCAGCATACTTCTTAAATAACAACAACATACCCCAGCATACTTTTTTATGGATTGTAGCATACTTCTTAAATAACAACAACAACATACTTTTTAATTACCAGCATACTTTAACATACTTTTTTATGGGTTGTAGCATACTTCTTAAATAACAACAACAACATACTTTTTAAATGACAATATACTTTTTATATACCAGCATACTTCTTAATTAAGGGACCCTGTGTATGATGTAGTCAGAAAATTGGAGGTAAATGAGTCCTTCAAATATTGCCACGAAACATCACACACACACACACACACACACACACACCTAGAGTATATGGAAGGAGTTTGTTTCGTGGCATAGTCAGGAGGAATCAGAAGCCTCTAATTCTCATACACGATCACAGGGTCCTTTTAAGAATGGGGGTGGTTGTATACTTTTGGTACATTGGAGGACCTTGATTCCTCCAGAGTATACAAGGAAACAGGACCACATTCACAAATATAATGGTGGTCTGGTGTTGCTTGGAATAGTTTGGAGGAATCATTTGCTCCAGATTTACCAACACCAACACTGTATTGTCCTCTTAATTAAATAACATCTTAGGTCTTAAATAATAATAATAATAATAATAATAATAATAATAATAATAATAATAATAATAATAATAATAATAATAATAATAATAATAATAATAATAATAATAATAATAAATATAATAATAATAATAATATATAATTATAATATAAATTATAATAATAATAATAATAATAAAAATAAAAATAAAAATAATAATAATAATAATAATAATAATAATAATAATAATAATAATAATAATAATAATAATAAAAATAATAATAATAATAATAATAATAATAATAATAATAATAAAAATAGCAACAATAGTCCTGTTCTCGAAGATTTTGAAGGCTACAGATTCCCCGAAAACTAGGGAAAAAAAAAAAAAAAAAAAAATCCTCTATTCGTTCACTTAAATTTCCTGACATTTTTTTTTTTTTTTTTTTTTTTTTTTAGGAATCAGTAGCCTCATAAATACTAACCATAACACAAATGGAGTAGAATGAAGAAACTGATGGATAAGATGTTGGTTTTGGTGGTGGTGGTGGTGGTGGTGGAGAGAGAGGCCATGTTCTGTGTGTGTGTGTGTGTGTGTGGTTTACTGTCGGGGAGGAGACAGACTGAATGGTGGTTGTGTGTGTGTGTGTGTGTGTGTTTGTGTACTGACTCCCCCCCCCCAACCACCACCCATCCCACCCTAACACACACACACACACACACACACTATGAGAATCACACGACAACTACTCCCCCCCACCCCTATCTCTACCCCCACCCACACGCACCCCCCCCACCCCCACGACGCAACCACCATCTCTCCCCTCCACCACCCCCACTATCACCACCATCATTACTAGCTAGCGACCCCAACCTTATCTCCACCATCACCACCATCATCATTATTATTACCTATACTAGCTCCTCCACCACTTCCTCACCACCACCACCATCACCACCACCACCATCATTAATACCAACCCTACCTCCACTACCATCACCATCATTATAGCTCCCCCACCACTCCCTCACCACCACCACCATCATCACCATCATTATAGCTCCCCCACCACTCCCTCACCACCACCACCACCATCATCACCATCATTATAGCTCACCCCACCACTCCCTCACCACCACCACCACCAGCATCACCATCGCTACCCCACCACTCCCTCAACCTCACCCCAATCACCCCTACCAAATTAGAGGTAAGAGAAGAGCAAAGGTAGAACAAAAACAAATGTGGGAAAGTGACAGATGTTTTAGAGTGAAGACAAACACTTTTCATCTTAAAGGGATAGATAGCACAATGTTGGAAGATCTGGTCCAAGTAAATGATTCCCTCCAACTATTCCAAGCAACAGGCAGGCCACTATTAGTTTTTTTTGTATATCTGGTCCTGTTTCCTGAGATACTTTGGTGGAATCAAGGCACTCAAAATGTAACCAAAAGTATACTAACTTACTACTTCCTTAGTTAAAGTACAGTTGGCCATAGGAATTCTTACACAGGCTATATGGAAAGAGAGGTGATTCATTACAGTGGAAGTACTGCAATGAATGGTCTACCAAGTGACTCAGTGATTACCAAAACAACAAATCTAATAATAATAATGTTGTATTGCAGTTACTTAGTGTTACATTACAAAACAACAAACATAATAATAATAATGTTGTATTGCAGTTACATAGTCTTACATTACAAAACAACAAACCTAATAATAATAATGTTGTATTGCAGTTACTTAGTGTTACATTACAAAACAACAAACATAATAATAATAATAAAAAAAATTGTATTACAGTTACATAGTGTTAAATTTTCTATTAAAATTTGTAAACCCTTGAATATAAGAGTGTGTGTGTGTACCAATTCTTGTGGCCAATAGCACAGTACAGTCAGCGGCAAATATCCTGTTGCCAAAACATGAAGTAAGTATGGAAATATAAGCTTCATCGGCTCGTAAATTGAAAAAAAAAAAAAAAAAAAAAAAAAAAAACAGAGAAGTATATTAATTACCTCCTGGATATATGTATTTCTGTTTGGTAAATGTGTATATTCGATTATTAACCTATTTGTTAGCTTTTAAGAAGTGCTGAGTGAGGTGACATGACTTTTGCCACCGACTGTACATACAAAGGTTAATGAAATGAAACATGTTGTATATTTTAATGATGCTTTATAATATATTCATTCACCACATAAACTATTACCAATTACCAATACCCAATTTCAAATCAATGCTAATAGAATGTTGTTGTTGTTGTTGTTATTGTTGTGGTTGTTGTTGTTGTGGGTTAGGATGTGGTTTGTCTAGGCAGGGTTGGTTTGGGAAGGGTTGGTTAGGGAAGGGTTCGTTTGGTTAGGTTAGGTTAGGTTAGATTAGGGCAGGGTTTCTTAGGGTAATGTAGGGTAGAGTTAGGTAAGGCAGGGTTAGTTAGGACAATGCAGGTTAGGTTAGGTCAGGAAAGGGTAAGGCAGGGTTGGTCAAGTTAGGTTAGGGCAGGGCAGGGTAGGGTTGGTTAAGGCAAGGTAGGGTAGAGTCAGGTAAGGCAGGGTTGGTTAGGGCAATGTAGAGTTGGGTAGGGCAGGGCAGGGCAGGGTTGATTAGGGCAAGGCAGGGTTGGTTAGGGCAATGTAGGGTCGAGTTGGGTAAGGCAGGGTTGGTTAGGATAATGTAGAGTTGGGTAGGGCAGGGCAGGGCAGGGTTGATTAGGGCAGGGCAGGGTTGGTTAGGGAATGTAGGGTAGAGTCAGGTAAAGCAGGGTTGGTTAGGGCAAGGTAGGGCAGGGCAGGGCAGAGTAGGGCATGATGGTGCTGGGTATGGCAGGGTATTGTAGCGTCACTCTGGTCTTGGAGGGGAGAGAGGGAGGGAGGTCACTCTTTCCTTCGAGGGAGGGGGTGAGGGGGGGGAGGTCACTCTGGCCTTGGAGGGGGGAAAGGAGAGGGGTCACTCTTTCCTTCAGGGAGGGGGCGAGGGGTGAGGTCACTCTGGCCATGGAGGGGGGAAGGAGAGGGGTCACTCTTTTCTTCGAGGGAGGGGGACAGTGGGGGAGGTCACTCTGGCCTTGGAGGGGGGAAGGAGAGGGGTCACTCTTTCCTTCGAGGGAGGGGGACAGGGGGGGAGGTCACTCTGGCCTTGGAGGGGGGAAGGAGGGGGTTTACTCTGGACGCTGTAGGTGGGCAATCATCAGTCCATACCTGGCCACCATCTGACCATCAGGGCGTCGCGTCTTGAGACTGGCCAGCTCTGTCAGACACTCCTTCAGAAAGGCCTCTTGTTTATCCTGAGGTACACGCTTCACAAAGGGGTTCACGGCCTTGATAGCATCTGAGGAGGAGGGGACAAATAGGGTGAGACACTTTGATCTTTTTACAATCCAAATTGAATGTTTTTATCTGTCAATGTATCTTAATGTGTTGTATTATTGTATGTCACTTTAGGGCATCGTGTGATAAGAAATGTACATACTCTATTATAATATATCATAACGTGTTGTATTATTTTATGTCACTTTAGGGCATCGTGTGATTAGATATTTACATACTCTTTTATATATCAAGATGTGCTGTATTCATGTCACTACAGGGCGTCGTGTGATAAGATGAAAATATACATACAGTACTCTTTAATATATCACTCAAGTTATTAATGTGAATATTTGCTGTATTTCTCATTAACTTACTCTTGACATAGTTGATGTTTTGGAAGACGAACTCAAGCTTGGGGGCCTCACACGACACCACCTCAAAGCCAGCCTCCTCAGCCACCTCCACCATGGACTGTGCTGGGTCACTCTTATGTTGGTACACGGACACGTAGTTACTCACGTCCTGTTCAGTGTAATAGTTTGGTGGAATCAGTTACTCCAGATTTACTCGTCATTGAACAGTGTTGGTAAATCTGGAGCAACTGAATCCTCCAAACTATTCCAAGCAACATAGCACCATTATTTTTGTTCATCTGGTCCTGTTTCCTGGCATACTTTGGAGGAATCGAGGCACTCCAATGTAACAAAAGTGAATTATCCCCTTAAGCCGAAATTCTCTTGTTGGTAAATTGGAAGGCAACTGATTCCTCCTAACTATCCCAGGTAACAGATGCCCTCAATGGTACTAATAGGGGATCTGTTGTTTCGTGGCATAGTTTGGAGGAATCACAGACCTTCCAATTCACCAACAAAAGAATCTACCCTTAAGGGACCCTGTGATGGAGTCAGAAAAATGAAGGCTAGTGAGTCCTTCAAACATTGCCACGAAACACACACACACAACTATATGGAAGGAGCTTGTTTCGTGGTATGGTCAGGAGGAATCAGAAGCGTCCAATTATCATACACGATCAGAGGGTCCTTAAGGAGAGATTGTATAGTTAGTGAATTGGAAGGCTACTACTGACTCACCTGCATGTACTCCTGCCACTCGGGTTTGAGGCTCATATTCTCGTACATGGTAAAGAGTGGGTTGTTTGCCAGGAAGACGAGAAGGGCCTCACCACCAGGCTGCAACAACTGATAGATGTTCCTGAGACACTGGTCCTGTCCCCTCACCCAGTGCAGACAGTAGAACGAAAACACCTGTTGAGTTGGAAAAAAAAAAAAAAAAATTACTGCTAGAACCATGTGATTTGTGGGTGATAAAAAGACTGACCCTAGACTTGAAAGACCATGTAGAATGAGGGAGTAGGTAATATTTATAGAGTTTGAACAAATAAGTGACTGAGTGAACCATGTGAATTGTGGTGATAAAAGACCAACCCTAGACCTGAAAGACCATGTAGATGAGAACAAATAAGTGACTGCTAGAACCATGTGAATTGTGGTGATAAAAAGACTGACCTAGACCTGAAAGACCATGTAGAATGAGGGAGTAGGGTAATATTTATAGAGTTTGAACAAATAAGTGACTGCTAGAACCATGTGATTTGTGGGTGATAAAAAGACTGACCCTAGACCTGAAAGACCTTGTAGATGAGAACAAATAAGTGACTGCTAGAACCATGTGATTTGTGGGTGATAAAAGACTGACCCTAGACTTGAAAGACCATATAGAATTAGAACAAATAAGGGACTGAGTGAACCATGTGATTTGTGGGTGATAAAAGACCGACCTAGACTTGAAAGACCATGTAGAATTAGAACAAATAAGGGACTGAGTGAACCATGTGAATTGTGGTGATAAAAAGACTGACCCTAGACCTGAAAGACCTTGTAGATGAGAACAAATAAAAGACTCCTAGAACCATGTGATTTGTGGGTGATAAAAGACTGACCCTAGACTTGAAAGACCATGTAGAATGAGAACAAATAAAAGACTGCTAGAACCATGTGATTTGTGGGTGATAAAAGACTGACCCTAGACTTTGAAAACCTTGTAGAACGAGAGAGAAAGTGATTATTATGGAGTCTGAACGAATGATTGTTAGAACCATCTTATCATTTTATGGGTGAAAGAAGACCAACGTTGACCTACAATTGTGACCCTGTAAGTTGATGAGGAAAATGGTGATAGATAACATTAGAAGTGGGACAGCAGCAAGCAGGCAATTAAACACCAA
>JAWQEG010002259.1:7500-30000 GCA_033782935.1 Petrolisthes cinctipes | reverse complement strand
AGAGAGGGAGGAACAAGAGGGAGAAAGAAGAGAAGAGAGAGAGGAATGAGAAAGAGGGGAAAAGAAGAAACGGAGGAAGGAGAAAAAGGAAGGAGAAAGAAGAGAAGGAGGAAGGAGAAAGAGGGAGAAAGAAGAGGAGGAACAAGGGGGAGAAAGAAGAGAAAGAAGAAGGAAAGAGAAAATTCCACAGATACTCACATATATTTTCTTGGAATCAATAACCTCGTCTCCAACAGCTGTGAAAAATAAACACTATGAATTCAAACAGCAAAGATTTATTGCTGTCTGATGTACCATAAACCCACCAAATTCTGTACCGTAAGCCCACCAAATTCTGTACCGTAAACCCAACAATTCCCACTGTACCGTAAACCCACCAATTCTGTACCGTAAACCCACCAAATTCTGTACCGTAAACCCAACAATTCTTACTGTACCGTAAACCCACCAATTCTGTACTGCAAACCCACCAATTACAACTGTACCGTAATCTCACCAATTCTGTACCATAAATCCACCAAATTCTGTACCGTAAACCCACCAAATTCTGTACCGTAAACCCACCAAATTCTGTACCGTAAACCCACCAAATTCTGTACCGTAAACCCAACAATTCTTACTGTACCGTAAACCCACCAATTCTGTACTGCAAACCCACCAATTACAACTGTACCGTAAACCCATCAATTCTGTACTGTAAACCCATCAATTCAAACTGTACTGTAAACCCACCAATTCTGTACCGTAATCTTACCAATTCTGTACCATAAACCCAACAATTCCCACTGTACCGTAAACCCACCAAATTCTGTACCATAAACCCAACAATTCCCACTGTACCGTAAACCCACCAATTCTGTACCGTAAACCCACCAAATTCTGTACCGTAAACCCAACAATTCTTACTGTACCGTAAACCCACCAAATTCTGTACCATAAACCCACCAATTCTGTACCGTAAACCCATCAATTCAAACTGTACCGTAAACCCAACAATTCTGTACCATAAACCCACCAAATTTTGTACCGTAAACCCATCAATTACAACTGTACCGTAAACCCACCAATTCCAACTATACCATAAACCCATCAATTCTGTACCATAAACCCACCAATTACAACTGTACCGTAAACCCTCAGGCTGGTACAATGTATACTCGGCTATACTGTATATCGGCCATACTGTATAACCCTCTACAGTATCTTTGAAGTTGATGTATAGAAAAAAAAAAAAAAAAAAAAAAAACCTTTGCTGTACCGTAAACCTTTCACCCCTCACTGTACCCTATACCCCTCATCTCTTCCTAGTATACTCTTGGTAATCTGGGGGAAAAGGAAAATAAGTTTGTACCCCCCTCCTCCCATCCTTTCCAAACCCCCCCACCTCCACCCCACCTCACCCCACACACATACACACTCACAATACCCCTTTAAGGACCCCGTGATCGTGTATAAAAATTGGTGGCTTCTGATTCCTGCTAACTGTGCCGCAAAACAAGCTCCTTCCATATACGTGTGTGTGTGTGTGTGTGTGTTTCGTGGCAATATTTGAAGGACTCATTTATCTTCAATTTTCAGGACTAATAATCACAGGGTCCCTTAGGGAGGTAATTCATTTTGGGTACTACATAAGAGCCCCTTGATTCCTCCAAAGTATGCCCGGAAACGGAACCCCAAATGAACAAAAATAATGGTTTCTGTTGCTTGGAATAGTTTGGAGGAGTCAGTTGCTCCAGATTTACCAACACCACTGGATTTCCCCCTCAAGCTCCACCTCCCACCGCCTCTTAATCTTAAATCTCCTTGCACCTTCTTATAACCCCAACCTTTACTCTTTTCTTTCTTACACACACACACACACACACACACACACACACACTCTCTCTCTCTCTCTCTTCCCTTTACCTTTCTCTTTCTTACTCTCTCTCTCTCTCTCCGCCCTTTACCTCTTTCTCTTTCTATTCTACACTCTCTCCATCCCCTCTCTCTTACACTCTCCCTCTCCCCTTTACCCCCACTCCCCCTCCTATCTCCCCAACACTCTGCCTCCCCCATTTACCCACACTCCCCCTCCTCTCTCTACACCGTCTCCCCCTCCTCTCTCTACACCCTCTCCCCCTCCTCTCTTTCAACACTCCCCCTCCTCTCTCTACACCCTCTCCCCCTCCCCTTCCCCCTCTTCCCTTCATTCCCAGGCTGACCCTTCCTTTCCACATTCTTGCCCATCATTCCTCCTGCTCCTCCTCCTCAGATTCCTTTCCTTTTTCTCTCCTCCTCCATGAAACGCCTCTTCCTAAATGCCTCCAATCTCTTCCCTCCTCACTTTCTCTCCTCATAATACCTCTTCTCTTCCCTCCTTCCCTCCACCTTCTTCCCTCCTCATAATACCTCTTCTTTTCCCTCCAACTTCTTCCCTCCAATTTCTTCTCTCCTCACAATACCTCTTCTCTTCCCTCTTTCCCTCCTCAAAATCTCTCCTCATAATACCTCTTCTCTTCCCTCCTCAATTTCTCTCCTCGCACAATACCTCTTCTCTTCCCTCTTTCCCTCCAATTTCTTCCCTTCTTCCCTCCTCACTTTCTCTCTTCAAAATACCTCTTCACTCTGTCTGCAATTCTATCTATCCCTCTTTCCTTTCCTCCAACTATGCTATATTTCTCTTTGATATTAGTACTTTCTCTATCCTACCTATAACCTATGTCTTTCTTATCTATACCTTTCTCTCTATCTATATCTTTGCCACCTTTTCGTATTTCATTTCTTTGATTATTTATAACTTTTTACTCGCTTCGTATTTATGTTCTTGCATAATCTTTTCCTGTCATTATTTAAATCCTATTCCTAGTTTCCTCATTATTTTTTTTCTTCAATTTTTTGTCATAATTAGAATTTATATAATCGTGCTCGTTTTCATAATCGTATTGCTTCTTTTTTTCTGTCGTAATGTACACTCGCAATCCCTAATTTGTATCCAGGTCTTGTTGAAGTTTCGAATCATTTGACATACTAGTGAACCAATTGCAACGCTTATCCTGTTTCATATTTGTATCCAGGTCTTGTTGAAGTTTCGAATCATTTGACATACTAGTGAACCAATTACAACACTTATCCTGTTTCATATTTATATCCAGGTCTTGTTGAAGTTTCGAATAATTTGACATACTAGTGAACCAATTACAACACATATCCTGTTTCATATTTGCTTGAGCTCGCTTAATACTCGATCAGGCTATTCGAAGCAAGCCTGGAGACATATGGTGGTGATTCATTCAAGCTTCCCACAGTGCGAGCGAGTGAGTGAGTGAGTGTGAGTGAGTGAGTGAGTGAGTGAGTGAGTGTGTGAGTGAGTGAGTGAGTGAGTGTGTGAGCGAGTGAGTGTGTGAGTGAGTGTGTGAGTAAGTGTGGGAGTGTGTGAGTGAGTCAGGTGTTAGTAATGAGTGTTAGTGACTATATATCCATTCAATCTGTCACATGCAGCTTCTCTCTCTCTCTCTCTCACACACACACACACAGACACCAAAACTCATAAACTGGGGAATGTGGCTATCAGATGTGGTTTTCCTTCGCTTCGTTTCCGTCAATAACACACACACACACACACATTATACACACTCACTTATATATGCACACAATATTATTTTTATTATTAGTATTGTTATTATTATTATTATTATTATTATTATTATTATTATTATTTATTATTATTATTATTTAGTATTATTATTTAGTATTATTATTATTATTATTATTATTATTATTATTTTATTATTATTATTATTATTATTATTATTATTATTATTATTATTATTATTATTATTATTAAAATTATTGTTATTAAAATTATTATTATTATTAAAATTATTATTATTATTTATCATTATTATCATTATTATTATTATTATTATTGCTACACACACACAAACACACACACAGACAAAACAAAGGTAATGAAGCGTTATACAAGCTTTTAACAATTACAAGACTATTTACATTGTTGAGTTGTGTGTTGTCAGTTGCAGGGAAACACACTAATTACGTCAAGACAAGATGTGCAATGTTGTGCAATGTTGACTCGTTTTACTCCCTTTCCTGTCTTGAGGTTGTAAAATTATGTAGGATGCTTTGAGTACAGTCATGAGCACTAATAAGTATACAGATTTAATTAAGGTGGTAATTCTTTTTGATTCCTCCAAAGTATGCCAGGAAACAGGACCAGAAGAGCAAAAATAATAGTGTTCTGTTGCTTGGAATAGTTTGGAGGATTTAGTTGCTCCAGAATTACCAACACAAAACTTTCCCCTTAAAGGTTGAAGCTCTGAACAGTCCACCAATTCATTAAAGAAGTAATTACAATGGAGATCTTATTGTGCATCTATTTACTGTCTCTCTAGGTATTCCAAGCACACCTGGATACTTATTAGTGCTGGTGACTGTACATTGGAGATCTTATTGTGCATTTATTTACTGTCTGTCTAGGTACTCCAAGCACACCTGAATACTTATTAGTGCACGTGACAGTACATTGGAGATCTTATTGTGCATTCATTTACTGTCTCTACTAGGTATTACAAGCACACCTGGATACTTATTAGTGCTGATGACTGTACATTGGAGATCTTATTGTGCATTAATTTACTGTCTCTAGGTATTCCAAGCACACCTGGATACTTATTAGTACACGTGACTGTACATTGGAGTGTGCCTTGATTCCTCCAGAGTATGTAACGAAACAAATGACTTCACTAGTACTAATAGGGAATGTTTTTTTTTTCTTTACATAGTTAGGAGGAATCAGTAGCCTTCTCATTTGCCAACAAGAGAATCTCCCTTATGGGGGTGTTATATATTTTTGTACAGCCACGATCAAATATTCACCGACACTTTCCTTCCATTGTAGTAAACATCTTGGTAATAAAGAACAACACGTGTATAATTTTGCAGCACCACATAATAATAATAATAATAATAATAATAATATCCACCAACACTTTCCTTCCATCGTAGTAAATATCTTGGTAATATAGAACAACACGTGTATAATTTTGCAGCACCACATAATAATAATAATAATAATAATAATAATAATAATAATAATAATATCCACCAACACTTTCCTTCCATTGTAGTAAACATCTTGGTAATAAAGAACAACACGTGTATAATTTTGCAGCACCACATAATAATAATAATAATAATAATAATAATAATAATAATAATAATATCCACC
This sequence comes from Petrolisthes cinctipes, assembly GCA_033782935.1. Classification (NCBI taxonomy): domain Eukaryota; kingdom Metazoa; phylum Arthropoda; class Malacostraca; order Decapoda; family Porcellanidae; genus Petrolisthes; species Petrolisthes cinctipes. The sequence goes on along the minus strand of JAWQEG010002259.1, from coordinate 24,773 downwards.
AACACTTTCCTTCCATTGTAGTAAACATCTTGGTAATAAAGATAAACACGTGTATAATTTTGCAGCACCACATAATAATAATAATAATAATAATAATAATAATAATAATAACATCCACCAACACTTTCCTTCCATTGTAGTAAATATCTTGGTAATAAAGAACAACACGTGTATAATTTAGCAGCACATCATAATAATAATTGAGGGGCTTGAGTTGACGTAAGGTGTTGTTGTATGATTATATTTTGATATGATACTGATTTTTTTTTTGCACGATGGAAGGAAAGTGTCGGTGGCTATTTGATTGTGGCTGTACATTAGAGCCCCTTGATTCCTCCAAAATATGCCACGAAACAGGGATAGATAAACAAATATAATGGTGGCCTGTTGCTTGGAATAGTTTGGAGGAATCAATAGCTAAGACTTTAACAGCTACTACACCACAAGTCCTTAATGACCTTGTGATCGTGTATGAGAATTAGTGGCTTTTAATTCCTCCTGACCATGCCACGAAACAAGCTCTTTCTATATAGATGGTGTTTCGTGGCAATATTTGAAGGACTCATTTACCTCCAATATTCTGACTACATCACAGGGCCCCTTAAGGATGGAGTGTCAAATATCGCTCACTCTATTTTCAGAAACACACAGAGACAGTAGAAGATAGAGAGAGACACACACACACAAATACTCTCTCTATTTTAGGACACACACACACACAGACAGTAGAAGATAGAGACACACACATACACAGATACTCTCTCTAATTTCAGACACACACACACACAGACAGTAGAAGATAGAGACACACACATACACAGATACTCTCTCTAATTTAGGACACACACACACACACACACACACAGACAGTAGAAGATAGAGACACACACATACACGGATACTCTCTCTAATTTCAGACACACACACACACACACACAGACAGTAGAAGATAGACACACACACACACACACACACACACACACACACACACACACAGATACTCTCTTTAATTTCAGACACACACACAGACAGAAGGAAGATAGATATATACACACAGACATGCAGAAACAGACAGAAGAAGAAAGTGTGGAGAGTTTGACAAATAAACACAAATAGAAAGATACTCTCACTAATTTCACACACACACACACACACACACACACACACACAAAAGAAAGTAAGGAGAGATTGACAGATAAAGACAATACAGTATCCATCTCAGACCTCATAAAATCCATGCAGCTTCCCCGACACACACACACACACACACACACACACAATCTTGAGGACACACACACACACACACACACACACAGAGGGATGCAATATTCCTCAGGACCCCGACTGCAGTATTGACTTGTCTCCCCTTCCACACGCCTCACAGGACCCCCCCTAACCCCACCCCCCAACCCCACCCCATACCATACCCCCCCCCTGACCCCTAACCCTAACAACTTCAACAGGCCCATTTCTTTCTATATGTATTTTTTTTTTTTTCTATTTTTTTTCACTACCATTTCGTTTCTGAGGAACCACTTTTCATCGTTTTTCCTCTAGTGCTCACAAGGTTAACTCTTAAGGCACCTTGTGATGTAGTCTGAAAATTGGAGGTTAGCGAGTCCTTCAAATATTGCCACGAAACACACACACACACACACACCTATAATAATGGAAGGAGCTTTTTTTGTTTCGTGGCATGGTCAGGTGGAATCAGAAGCCTCCAACTTTTCATACACGATCACAGGGTTTCTTAAAGATTTCTCCCCCATCCATCTCTGACCCTATCAATCCTTCTCAGGTGGCCAGTTTGACATAAAGGTTCTATTTTGGCTTTCCATTACACTGTTTTTCACACGGTAATGAAGACGTATGTTGAAAAGTTAGTGCATGTATAACCTTTTCTACATAAACACACACACGTATTTATATTTATTTATACATGTAACCTTACACACACACACACATACAAACATATTTATATTTATTCATACATATAACCTTACACACACACACACACACACACACACACACACACATACAAACATTTTGAGTATATTTTGTTGTATAAAGTATGCTGTGTGTGATCTCATTAAAGTACAATGAATACTGATAAAAACTATTTTAACGTGCAAATGGCGGTGAGCGTCGGAGGGAGTGGAAGCCTAATATGTTTTTCGGACCAAAGAGGCCTTATTTATTTCATCTTAATAAGTTTTATCATGATTGCAATATTTATGTGATGTTCTATAACGTACATTGAATCATATTTTCAATGCAGAGGGATAATAACAGGCCTGTATATGAAGAAAATCCGTGAAATGTAGGGAAATGCTAAGACTTGCAGCTGGCGTTATGTCGGGTAAAGTTTGCCTAACCTCCAAAAGATATTAATCATATTTCGTCGAATATTATTAATAGGGGCCTGTTATTATCCCTCTGCATTGAAAATATGATTCAATGTACGTTATAGAACATCACATAAATATTACAATCATGATAAAACTTATTAAGATGAAATAAATAAGGCCTCTTTGGTCCGAAAAACATATTAGGCTTCCACTCCCTCCGACGCTCACCGCCATTTGACAACACAAGTTAAAATATTTTTTATCAGTATTCATTGTACTTTACTGAGATCACACACAGCATACTTTATACAGAAAAAATACTCAAAATTTTATTTTATATCTCTTGTGTAATTTAATTATATACCTCGCGATACACCCTGTATATCCTTACACACACATACACAAACATATTTTTATTTATTCATACATATATCCTTACACACACACACACACACATATTTATATTTATTCATACATATAACATTACACACACACACATACACATCTATATAACGCTGACCTTCCTAGCCACCTCTGCAAACAGCAAGAGTAATAATATGGGATCTTCTGTTTCGTGGTATAGTTTGGAGGAATCACAGACCTTCTAATTCACCAACAATTGAATCTCCCCTTTGAGGTGGTAATTCTTTTTTGTTACATTGGAGTGCCTTGATTCCTCTAAAGTATGCCAGGAAACAGGACCAGAAGACCAAAACTAATAGTGTTCTGTTGCTTGGAATAGTTTGGAGGATTCAGTTGCTCCAGATTTACCAACACAAAACTTTTAAAGACCACAGACACAAAGTTGGAAGTCGCTTTTTTTACTCAGCTCAAGCGAGATCGACTCGGGGTGATTCCACAGTGGTTGGTAGTGGTTTGTAAGCACGCAAACGAAAGAATCTTAGCCGTGTTAATTAATGACTTATGGGTGAATTATTTAATGAATTTGGTGAGTAAACTATGCAGTGATCATCATTATCTAACTGTTTTAATTAATAGATTTTGTGAATGTGGATACTCAGCTTTTGGAAAATAATGAAGCCTTACAAGTGTGGTTGGTTGGTTGGTAAGCTAACAAACCAAGCCTTAAAAGTGTGGTTGGTTGATTGGTAAGCTAACAAACCAATACGACTGTGGAATCGACCCTTGCGAGACACCAACTCATTTGTGTGACACGTGACGAAGTAGCCAGCCAATCAGAGCACAGGAAGCACCAGTCCCACAACACCCTCAGCCAATCAACGCTTAGCTAATGGCGTCAGTCTGCCCCGTGGCCTTGAACACATCACATACACACTCTTGTTCCTCGTCAGTATTTTTCTGTTTTTTGTTTTGTTTTCGTGGTTATAGAGTTTGTAATGAGTTCTAGCTCTGACTACAGTGTTGGTGAATTACTTAGGGACACGCGGAAGAGCCATAAGTACGTAGACAAGTGAAAATTGAGCGTTAGATAGCAAAATAAGAATTGATAGTGAACATGTCTGAAAAAGTTACTCCATTAGGCAACTGTGTCGACCACGAAAATATTATTATTATTATTATTGGTGTTTCGTATAAGTGTTGTGGAAAGTGTTGCAATGTTTTTTTTTTTTTCGTGTTTGTGTTGCGCAAAGTGTTGGAATATTGGTGTAAGTGTTGTGCAAAGTGTTGTAATGCGGTTGTTTTGTATTAAGCACCCCCGTAATGGCGTCAGAAAATTGGAGGTTAGAGAGTTCTTCAAACATTGCCACGAAACACACACATACACGCACTTACATTAAAGGAGGAAATTCGGTGTTGGTAAATTTGGAGCAACTGAATCTTCCAAACTATTCCAAGCAACAGAACACCATTATTTTTGCACTTCTGGTTCTGTTTCCTGGCACACTTTGGAGGAATCGAAGAGCTCCAATGTAACGAAAGCGAAGTATCACCTTAAAGGAGCTTGTTTGTTTCGTGGCATAGTCAGGAGGAATCAGTAACCCCTCACAGGGTCCCTAATAAGTGCTTCGACCACCTGGCTGCTTGGCTCATCCTACTTCATTCTCAGACGTGGTAAGTGTTAATTATTTTTATTTTCTTTCTTTTATACCTCAACCTCGGGACTGTAGGCTGTCTGTCAGTAGCCCGTGACTCTTGCGAGGCCCCAAGATTATTGGGTGTCGCACTAGATGAGACAGTGGAGCTTCGTGGTGGTGATGTTGGTACCATAGCTTCTCTTCTGTCCCACTTATAGATAACTACACCTTATTTACACACACACACACACACACACACTAGATGAGACAGTGGAGCTTCGTGGTGGTGATGTTGATACCATAGCTTCTCTTCTGTCCCACTTATAGATAACTACACCTTATTTACACACACACACACACACTAGATGAGACAGTGGAGCTTCGTGGTGGTGATGTTGGTAGTACCATAGCTTCTCTTCTGGCCCACTTATAGATAACTACACCTTATTTACACACACACACACACACACTAGATGAGACAGTGGAGCTTCGTGGTGGTGATGTTGATACCATAGCTTCTCTTCTGTCCCACTTATAGATAACTACACCTTATTTATACACACACACACACACACACACTAGATGAGATAGTGGAGCTTCGTGGTGGTGATGTTGATACCATAGCTTCTCTTCTGTCCCACTTATAGATGACGACACCTTATTTATACACACAAACACACACACGATGAGACAGTGGAGCTTCGTGGTGGTGATGTTGATACCATAGCTTCTCTTCTGACCCACTTATAGATGACACCTTATTTTTATACGTCATTATCTTTCACTTTTTATCCTTCATTTCCTGTGTGTAAAATGGTGACATAATGTGATTTTACTTGTGATATGTTTTTTAATTTTTTTTTTATTATTTTTTTTTTTAAGCACAAGTTCGTGACGTTATCAATCATTACTTATACTTTCAAACTATACACTTAAGATCGAAGATAGTAATTGGAATTGTCATAGACGTCATAACTTTTTTTTTATATATATATATATATATATATATATATATATATATATATATATATATATATATGGTATATAAAAAAATATCCATAAGTTCCAGTTGATTTTATTTTGGTAAGATGTGTTATGCTGAGTCCACTCAAAATAATATTACTTACAAAATCATTGAGAGAGAGAGAGAGAGATTAGGCTACACGTTTGAATGAGAGAGAGAGAGGGGGGGGGGGGTTCATGCCTATTAAATATAATGACACACACACACACGTGAAGAGAGAGAGAGAGAGAGAGAGAGAGAGAGAGAGAGAGAGAGAGAGAGAGATTAGGCTACACGTTGTGGCACTTTTGAATGAGAGAGAGAGAGAGAGAGAGAGAGGGGGGGGTGGGTTCATGCCTATTAAATATAATGACACACACACACACACACGTGAAAAGAAAGAAATAGGGATGCATTAGGGACCAAAGCCGTGTGTGTGTGTGTGTGTGTGGATCGTGCCTTGGTTTGCTTGCTAATGTGTGTGTGTGTATGTGTGTGTGTAGTAATGTTAGTGTGGAGGTGGAAGCAGGAAATGTGATCTCATTTTTGTTTTCAGTGTGTGTGTGTGTGTGTGTGTGTGTGTATTTAGGAATGCATGTATATTGTGTGTGTGTATGTTTGTTTGTTTAGGAATGCATGTCAGACTATTGTTTGTTTGTGTGTGTGTGGGTGTGTATGTGTTTAGGAATGCATGCAATGTGTGTGTGTGTATTTAGGAATGTATGTAATATGTGTGTGTGTTTAGGAATGCATGCAATGTGTGTGTGTATTTAGGAATGCATGTAATGTGTGTGTGTGTGTGTGTGTGTGTGTGTGTGAGAGAGTGTGTGTGTTTAGGAATGCATGCAATGTGTGTGTGTGTGTGTATTTAGGAATGCATGCAATGTGTGTGTGTGTGTGTATTTAGGAATGCATGTAATGTGTGTGTGTGTGTGTGAGAGAGAGAATGTATGTGTTTAGGAATGCATGTGTATGTGTGTGTGTGTGTGAGAGAGAGAGAATGTATGTGTTTAGGAATGCATGCAATATGTGTGTGTGTGTGTGTGTGTGTGTTTAGGATGAATGAAGTAATATCCTAGGAGGCATAAAGAGAAGCAAGTGAAGGTAATGAGGAGGAAGGAAGGAAGGAAATGAAATGGAGGGAATGAAGGAGGGGAATAGGAGGAAAGGAAGGAAGGAATGGGAGGGAATGAAGGAGGGGAATAGGAGGAAAGGAAGGAGGGGAATAGGAGGAAGGAAGGAAGGAAGGAATGGGAGGGAAGGAAGGAAGGAAGAGGAATGGGAGGGAAGGAAGGAAGGAAGGAAGGAGGGGAATAGGAGGAAAGGAAGGAAGGAGGGGAATAGGAGGAAAGGAAGGAAGGAGGGGAATGGGAGGAAAGGTTGGAGGGGTGGGAGGGAAGGAAGGAGTGGAATAGGAGGAAAGGAAGGAAGGGAGAGGGAAGGAAGTAGGGGAATGGGATGGAAGGAATGATGGAGAGAAGGGAAGAAAGAGAGAGGGAAGGAAGTAAGGAAGGAGGGAAATGATGGAGGGAAATTGAAGGAAGGAAGGAAGGAGGGTAATGATGAAGGGAATGGAAGGAAGGAGGTAAGGGAATGGGAGGAGAGGAACGTAAAGGAAGGAAGGAAGGGAGAGGGAAGGGAATAAGGAAGTAGGGGAATGGGATGGAAGGAAGAAAGGAAAGAGGGTAATGATGGAGGGGAATGGGAGGTAAGGAAGGAAGTCTTAGGAAGAAGGGTAGCCTAATGATGGAGGGAAATGAGAGGTAAGGAAAGAAGGAGAATGATAGAGGGGAAGGGAGAGGGAAGGGAAGTATAGGGGAATGTTAGGTAAGGAAAGAAAGGTAATGATAGAGGGAAAGGAAGTATAAGGGAATGGTAGGTAAGGAAAGAAGGGGAATGATGGAGGGGAAGGGAGAGGGAAGGAAAGAAAGGTAATGATAGAGGGGAAGGGAGAGAGAAGGAAGTATAGGGGAAAGTTAGGTAAGGAAAGAAGGGGAATGATAGAGGGGAAGGGAGAGGGAAGGAAAGAAAGGGAATGGTGGAGGGGAAGGGAGAGGGAAGGAAATTTAAGAAGGGGACTGATGGAGGGGAAGGGAGAGGGAAGGGAAGTATAGGGGAAGGTTAGGTAAGGAAAGAAAGGTAATGATAGAGGGGAAGGAAGTATAGGGGAATGGTAGGTAAGGAAAGAAGGGTAATTAATGATAGAGGGAAAGGGAGAGGGAAGGAAAGAAAGGTAATGATAGAGGGGAAGGGAGAGGGAAGGAAAGAAGGGGAATGATAGAGGGGAAGGGAGAGGGAAGGAAAGAAGGGGAATGATGGAGGGGAAGGGAGAGGGAAGGGAAGTATAGGGGAATAGTAGGTAAGGAAAGAAGAGTAATGATATATAGAGTGGCATCAGCTGGCCAGTGAATCTAACCAGAGGGACAAAACTCAAACCAACATATGTGCAGAAAGAGATATATACACCAACAGTAGCAGACTTGGTGGCTTCTCATTCCTCCTGACTATGCTACGAAACAAACAAACAAGCTCCTTCCATATAGGTGTGTGTGTGTGTGTTAAATAATGAATGACCCGTGTTCTGTTGCTTGGAATAGTTTGGAGGAATCAGATGGCCCAGATTTGCCAACACTGTACTTGCACTTTAAGATACCCGGTGTGAGATCTGGAAATAGGTGACTTGTATAGAGTGTGTTTACATCATCATGAGGCTGGGTGGTTGGTTGGTTGGTTGGCTTAGCATTGATGTGTGTTGTTGTGTCTGCTTTGTTATCCTAGACTCTCTCTCTCTCTCTGTCTCTCTCTCTGTGTGTGTGTGTGTGTGTCTCTCTCTCTCTCTCTCTCTCTCTCTCTCTCTCTCTCTCTCTCTGTGTGTGTGTGTGTGTGTGTGTGTGTGTGTGTGTGTCCCTCTTTCTGTCTGCCTGTACCTCTCTCTCTCTCTCTCTCTCTGGGAACATCTGGTGGGTGACATATGGATGAAACTTCCTTATTGTAAAGAAAAAAGATGATGAAAGAGAGAGAGAGAGAGAGAGAGGCGAAAACATCTCTCCTTTTTTTTTTATGGGACTAGATTTTGTTGTTTTGTTTTGTTGTTTTAACTGGACTAGGTTATTCATTTGTTTATACATCTTTTATTTATATGTATATACTATACTGTATATATATTTTTATCTAATTTAATTTTCTCTGTTACTTTTCCAGCTCATTTTTCCTTTATTTAATATGGGACTAGGTTTGTTGTCGTTGTCGTTGTTGTTGATGTTGTTATTGTTGATGCTGTTGTTGTTGTTGATGTTATTATTGATATTGTTGATGCTGTTGTTGTTGATGTTATTGTTGATATTGTTGATGCTGCTGTTGTTGATGTTATTGTTGATATTGTTGATGCTGTTGATGTTGTGTGTGTATGTTGCTTTTGATGTTGTTGTTGATGCTGTTGTTGATGTGTGTGTATGTTGCTTTTCATAATATTTTTTCCTTTATTTCAACGGGGCCTGATTAGTTGTTATTGTTGTTGTTGTCCACGTGATATGGTTGCCACATCTCACTAGACGTGTTCAGGGAATCTTGTGGCCAACTGTACACTCGCATTTCAAAATATGTAGGCTATCCAGGCTTGTTTCGAGTAGCCTAAGAGAACTCAAGCAAATATGTAACAGGATAAGCCTTGTAATTGGTTCACTAGTAGGCTATATATGTATGTCAAATTATTCGAAACTTCAACAAAAATAAAATAAATTTTGAGTATATTTTGTTCTATAAAGTATGGTGTGTGTGATCTCAGTAAAGTACAATGAATACTGATAAAAACTATTTTAACGTGTGTTGTCAAATGGCGGTGAGCGTCGGAGGGAGTGGAAGCCTAATATTGTTTTCGGACCAAAGAGGCCTTATTTATTTCATCTTAATAAGTTTTATCATGATTGCAATATTTATGTGATGTTCTATAACGTACATTGAATCATATTTTCAATGCAGAGGGATAATAACAGGCCTGTATAAGAAGAAAATCCGTGAAATGTAGGGAAATGCTAAGACTTGCGGCTGGCATTATGTCGGTAAAGTTTACCTAACCTCCAAAAGATATTAATCATATTTCGTCGAATATTATTAATAGGGACCTGTTATTGTCCCTCTGCATTGAAAATATGATTCAATGTACGTTATAGAACATCACATAAATATTGCAATCATGATAAAACTTATTAAGATGAAATAAATAAAAACCTCTTTGGTCCGAAAAACATATTAGGCTTCCACTCCCTCCGACGCTCACCGCCATTTGACAACACAAGTTAAAATAGTTTTTATCAGTATTCATTGTACTTTACTGAGATCACACACAGCATACTTTATACAGAAAAATATACTCAAAATTTTATTTTATATCTCTGGTGTAATTTAATGATATACCTCGCGATACATCCTGTATATCCTTACACACACATACACAAACATATTTTTATTTATTCATACATATATCCTTACACACACACACACATATTTATATTTATTCATACATATATCCTTACACACACACACACACATATTTATATTTATTCATACATATATCCTTACACACACACACACACACACATGTATATGACACTGACCTTCCTAGCCACCTCTGCAAACAGCCAGAGTAATAATATCGTATCTTCTGTTTCGTGGCATAGTTTGGAGGAATCACACACCTTCTAATTCACCAACAATAGAATCTCTCCTTTAAGGTGGTAATTCGTTTTTGTTACATTGGATTGCCTTGATTCCTCCAAAGTATGCTAGGAAACAGGACCAGAAGACCAAAAATAATAGTGTTCTGTTGCTTGGAATAGTTTGGAGGATTCAGTTGCTCCAGATTTACCAACACAAAACTTTTAAAGACCACAGACACAAAGTTGGAAGTCGTTTTTTTTATTCAGCTCAAGCGAGATCGACTCGGGGTTGATTCCACAGTGGTTGGTAGTGGTTTGTAAGCACGCAAACGAAAGAATCTTAGCCGTATTAATTAATGACTTATGGGTGAATTATTTAATGAATTTGGTGAGTAAACTATGCAGTGATCATCATTATCTAACTGTTTTAATTAATAGATTTTGTGAATGTGGATACTCAGCTTTTGGAAAATAATGAAGCCTTACAAGTGTGGTTGGTTGGTTGGTAAGCTAACAAACCAAGCCTTACAAGTGTGGTTGGTTGGTTGGTAAGCTAACAAACCAATACGACTGTGGAATCGACCCTTGCGAGACACCAAGTCATTTGTGTGAAACGTGACGAAGTAGCCAGCCAATCAGAGCACAGGAAGCACCAATCCCACAACACCCTCAGCCAATCAACGCTTAGCTAATGGCGTCAGTCTCCCCCGTGGCCTTGAACACACCACATACACATTCTTGTTTCTCGTCAGTATTTTTCAGTTTTTTGTTTTTTTTTCGTGGTTATAGAGTTTGTAATGAGTTCTAGCTTTGACTACAGTATTGGTGAACTACTTAGGGACACGCGGAAGAGCCATAAGTACGTAGACAAGTGAAAATTAAGCGTTAGATAGTAAAATAAGAATTGATAGTGAACATGTCTGAAAAAGTTACTCCATTAGGCTACTGTGTCGACCACGAAAATATTACTATTATTATTATTGGTGTTTCGTATGTGTTGTGGAAAGTGTTGCAATGTTTTTTTTTTCTTTTCGTGTTTGTGTTGCGCAAAGTGTTGGAATATTGGTGTAAGTGTTGTGCAAAGTGTTGTAATGCGGTTGTTTCGTATTAAGGACCCCCGTAATGTAGTCAGAAAATTGGAGGTTAGATAGTCCTTCAAACATTGCCACTGTAATAATCCCAATCAATCAAGCAAGGAAGAATCAAATCAACCAAGTAAGTCAGACCCAGAAATTGATCCATTTTAATTCTATTCATACCCACGGGGAATCGAACCCCGGACCAGAGTAATCTCAGGCAGTGCTTCTACCAGGTAAGCCATAAGAGTACTCCACTGGCGTAGCTTTCAAATTCTGGATTTAACTCTCAGGTCCGGCCATTACACCACGAAACACACACATACACGCACTTACATTAAAGGAGCTTGTTTGTTTCGTGGCATAGTCAGGAGGAATCAGTAACCTCCACAGGGTCTCTAATAAGTGCTTCGACCACCTGGCTGCTTGGCTCATCCTACTTCATTCTCAGACGTGGTAAGTGTTAATTATTTTTATTTTCTTTCTTTTATACCTCAACCTCGGGACTGTAGGCTGTCTGTCAGTAGCACGTGACTCTTGCGAGGCCCCGAGATTATTGGGTGTCGCACTAGATGAGACAGTGGAGCTTCGTGGTGGTGATGTTGGTACCATAGCTTCTTTTCTGTCCCACTTATAGATAACTACACCTTATTTACACACACACACACACACTAGATGAGACAGTGGAGCTTCGTGGTGGTGATGTTGATACCATAGCTTCTCTTCTGACCCACTTATAGATGACACCTTATTTTTATACGTCATTATCATTCACTTTTTATCCTTCATTTCCTGTGTGTAAAATGGTGACATAATGTGATTTTACTTGTGATATGTTTTTTAATTATTTTTTTATTTTTTTTTTTAAGCACAAGTTCGTGACGTTATCAATCATTACTTATACTTTCAAACTATACACTTAAGATCGAAGATAGTAATTGGAATTGTCATAGACGTCATAACTTTTTTTTTATGCATATATATATATATATATATATATATATATATATATATATATATATACGGTATATAAAAAAATATCCATAAGTTCCAGTTGATTTTATTTTGGTAAGATGTGTTATGCTGAGTCCACTCAAAATAATATTACTTACAAAATCATTGAGAGAGAGAGAGAGAGAGAGAGATTAGGCTACACGTTTGAATGAGAGAGAGAGAGAGAGGGGGGGGGGTTCATGCCTATTAAATATAATGACACACACACACACGTGAAGAGAGAGAGAGAGAGAGAGAGAGAGATTAGGCTACACGTTGTGGCACTTTTGAATGAGAGAGAGAGAGAGAGAGAGAGAGGGTGGGGGTTCATGCCTATTAAATATAATGACACACACACACACACACACACACACGTGAAAAGAAAGAAAGAGGGATGCATTAGAGACCAAAGCCGTGTGTGTGTGTGTGTGTGTGTGGATCGTGCCTTGGTTTGCTTGCTAATGTGTGTGTGTGTGTGTGTGTGTGTAGTAATGTTAGTGTGGAGGTGGAAGCAGGAAATGTGATGTCTCATTTTTGTTTTCAGTGTGTGTGTGTGTGTGTGTATTTAGGAATGCATGTATATTGTGTGTGTGTGTATGTTTGTTTGTTTAGGAATGCATGTCAGACTATTGTTTGTTTGTGTGTGTGTGTGTGTTTGTGTTTAGGAATGCATGCAATGTGTGTGTGTGTATTTAGGAATGCATGTAATGTGTGTGTGTGTGTGTGTGAGAGAGTGTGTGTGTTTAGGAATGCATGCAATGTGTGTGTGTGTGTGTGTGTGTGTATTTAGGAATGCATGTAATGTGTGTGTGTGTGTGAGAGAGAGAGAGAGAGAGAGAGAGAATGTATGTGTTTAGGAATGCATGCAATATGTGTGTGTGTGAGAGAGAATGTATGTGTTTAGGAATGCATGCAATATGTGTGTGTGTGTGTGTGTTTAGGATGAATGAAGTAATATCCTAGGAGGCATAAAGAGAAGCAAGTGAAGGTAATGAGGAGGAAGGAAGGAAGGAAGGAAGGTAATGAAATGGAGGGAATGAAGGAGGGGAATAGGAGGAAAGGAAGGAAGGAATGGGAGGCAATGAAGGAGATGAATGGAAAGAAGGAAGGAGGGGAATAAGAGGAAGGAAGGAATGGGAGGAATGGGAGGGAATGGAGGAGGGGAATAGGAGGAAAGGAAGGAAGGAAGGGGAATGGGAGGGAAGGAAGGAAGGAAGGAAGGAAGGAAGGAAGGAAGGAGGGGAATAGGAGGAAAGGAAGGAAGGTAATGGGAGGAAAGGAAGAGAGGTATATGATAGAGGAAAGGGAAGGAAGGGAGAGGGAAGGAAGTAAGGGAATGGGATGGAAGGAATGATGGAGAGAAGGGAAGAAAGAGAGAGGGAAGGAAGTAAGGAAGGAGGGAAATGATGGAGGGAAATGGAAGGAAGGAAGAAAGGAGGGGAATGATGGAGGGAAATGGAAGGAAAGAACGTAATGGAAGGAAGGAAGGAAGGAGGGGGAATGGGATTGAAGGAAGGAAGGAAGGAAGTATGGTAATGATGAAGGGAATGGAAGGAAGGAAGAGAGAGGGAAGGAGGTAGGGGAATGGGAGGAGAGGAACGTAAAGGAAGGAAGGAAGGGAGAGGGAAGGGAATAAGGAAGTAGGGGAATGGGATGGAAGGAAGAAAGGAAAGAGAGTAATGATGGAGGGGAATGGGAGGTAAGGAAGAAGGGGAATGATGGAGGGGAAGGGAGAGGGAAGGAAAGAAGGGGAATGATGGAGGGGAAGGGAGAGGGAAAGAAGTATAGGGGAAAGGTAGGTAAGGAAAGAAAGGTAATGATAGAGTAATAGAGGTGGATGGGAGGTAAGGAAAGAAGGGGAATGATGGAAGGGAAGGGAGAGGGAATTAAAGAAAGGTAATGATGGAGGGGAAGGGAGAGGGATGGGAAGTATAGGGGAATGTTAGGCAAGGAAAGAAAGTTAATGATAGAGGGGAAGGAAGTATAGGGGAATGGTAGGTAAGGAAAGAAGGGGAATGATATATAGAGTGGCACCAGCTGGCCAGTGAATCTAACCAGAGGGACAAAACTCAAACCAACATATGTGTAGAAAGAGATATATACACCAACAGTAGCAGACTTGGTGGCTTCTCATTCCTCCTGACTATGCCACGAAACAAACAAGCTCCTTCCATATAGGTGTGTGTGTGTGTAATAATGATAATAATAATAATAATAATGATAATAATAAACGGTTTATTGAGGTTGCAGCCATAAGGCTGAAAATACACAGTATATTACATATGGTTGATGATTGATGGGAATGGTTTTATATATACAACAATGAAAGATGTTATGATGGTGAGACAAATATAGATATAGTATTATATGTTGTTGATAATTCTGATCATAGTGGGTATGGGACTGTTGTTGTAGCGGTCAGTACGTGCCCTTATTGGTGTTAAGATGTTGGTATGTCTCGTTGATTGTCGTGGTGGTGGAAGGGAAGGGGGCAGCATATCTCGATGTCTCGGGTTTCTTAACAGTTGTATGCTAAATCGACGCAGAATGTTGTGGTGTACTGTGTCTAGGGAGACCATACCAAGGGTGATAAGGGCCTCACTGTATGTAGTATAGTCTGCCCCCAGTATTATACGACAAGCCCTTTTCTGTACACGTTCAAGCTGTTTCTTCTGTGTGGTGTTAATGGATGGAAACCAGCTTGGGGAGGCATAGGTGTGTGTGTGTGTGTTCCATGGCAATGTTTGAGGGACTCATTTATTATCTCCAATTTTCTGACTATATCACAGGTCCCTTAAGGGGGTATATAATTCACTTTTGTTACATTGGAGTGCCATGATTCCTCCAAAGTATAATTATATGCCATGCAGGAAACAGCAGCACCAGATGAACTAAAATAATGAATGACCCGTGTTCTGTTGCTTGGAATAGTTTGGAGGAATCAGATGGTCCAGATTTGCCAACACTGTACTTCCACTTTAAGATACTCGGTGTGAGATCTGGACTAGGTGACTTGTAGAGAGTGTGTTTACGTCTTCATGAGGCTGGGTGGTTGGTTGGTTGGTTGGCTTAGCATTGATGTGTGTTGTTGTGTCTGCTTTGTTATCCTTGTCTCTCTCTCTCTCTCTCTCTCTCTCTCTCTCTCTGTGTCCCTCTTTCTGTCTGCCTGTACCTATCTCTCTCTCTCTCTCTCTCTCTCTCTCTCTCTCTCTCTCTCTGGGAACATCTGGTGGGTGACATATGGATGAAACTTCCTTATTGTAAAGAAAAAAGATGATGGAGAGAGAGAGAGAGAGAGAGAGAGAGAGAGAGAGAGAGAGAGAGAGACGAAAACATCTCTCCTCTTTTTCTTTTTTTTACGGGACTAGATTTTGTTGTTTTGTTTTGTTGTTTTAACTGGACTAGGTTATTTATTTGTTTATATATCTTTTATTTATATGTATATACTATACTGTATATAAATTTTTATCTAATTTAATTTTCTCTGTTACTTTTCCAGCTCATTTTTCCTTTATTTAATATGGGACTAGGTTTGTTGTCGTTGTCGTTGTTGTTGATGTTGATGATGTTATTGTTGATGCTGTTGTTGTTGATGCTGTTGTTGTTGATGTTATTGTTGATATTGTTGACGCTGTTGTTGTGTGTGTATGTTGCTTTTGATGTTGTTGTTGTTGTTGATGCTGTTGTTGATGTGTGTGTATGTTCCTTTTCATAATATGTTTTCCTTTATTTCAACGGGACCTGATTAGTAGTTGTTGTTGTTGTTGTCGTCGTCAATGTGATATGGTTACCACATCTCACTAGACGTGTTCAGGGAATCTTGTGGCCAACTGTACACTCGCACTTCAAAATATGTGGGCTAGCCAGGATTGCTTCGAGTAGCCTAAGAGAACTCAAGCAAATATGTAACAGGATAAGCCTTGTAATTGGTTCACCAGTATATATGTATGTCAAATGATTCGAAACTTCAACAAGACCTGGATACAAATATGAAACAGGATAAGTGTTATAATTGGTTCACTAGTATATATGTATGTCAAATTATTTGAAACTTCAACAAGACCTGGATACAAATATGAAACAGGATAAGCGTTGTAATTGGTTCACTAGTATATACAGGGTGTATCGCGAGGTATATCATTAAACTGCACCAGAGATGTAAAATAAAATTTTGAGTATATTTTGTTGTATAAAGTATGGTGTGTGTGATCTCAGTAAAGTACAATGAATACTGATAAAAACTATTTTAACTTGTGTTGTCAAATGGCGGTGAGCGTCGGAGGGAGTGGTAGCCTAATATGTTTTTCGGACCAAAGAGGCCTTATTTATTTCATCTTAATAAGTTTTATTATGATTGCAATATTTATGTGATGTTCTATAACGTACATTTAATCATATTTTCAATGCAGAGGGATAATAACAGGCTTGTATAAGAAGAAAATCCGTGAAATGTAGGGAAATGCTAAGACTTGCAGCTGGCGTTATGTCGGGTAAAGTTTGCCTAACCTCCAAAAGATATTAATCATATTTCGTCGAATATGATTAATAGGGACCTGTTATTATCCCTCTGCATTGAAAATATGATTCAATGTACGTTATAGAACATCACATAAATATTGCAATCATGATAAAACTTATTAAGATGAAATAAATAAGGCCTCTTTGGTCCGAAAAACATATTAGGCTACCACTCCCTCCGACGCTCACCGCCATTTGACAACACTCGTTAAAATAGTTTTTATCAGTATTCATTGTACTTTACTGAGATCACACACATCATACTTTATAGAACAAAATATACTCAAAATTATATTTTATATCTCTGGTGCAATTTAATGATATACCTCGCGATACACCCTGTATATATGTCAGATGATTCGAAACTTCAACAACAAACTGGATACAAACTTTGGATTGGGAGTGTAGCCTAGCCTAAGTCAACAAACATGTCATTAAGGAAGGTTTGGGTACAAGAGGTAAAAAGTAATGCTATACCAAAAAAAAAAAAAAAAATAAAAAAAATAATTGTGTGTAGCCGAATTTTCCCTGACTGATCCCGTCCCAGTAATGAGGGTGGCTATACACACCATACCCCCTTGCTCCCCCCCCGCCCCCCCTCCCCCCTTCCCCCCGCCCCTCCCCCCCTCCCCCTTCCCCCCGCCCCTCCCCCCCTCCCCCTTCCCCCCGCCCCTCCCCCCCTC
>JAWQEG010002259.1:0-5000 GCA_033782935.1 Petrolisthes cinctipes | reverse complement strand
GATCAAACTCCTCTACGTATGTATGTATGTATGTATGATCAACTCCTCTACGTATGTATGTATGTATGTATGTATGTATGATCAACTCCTCTACGTATGTATGTATGTATGTATGTATGTATGATCAAACTCCTCTACGTATGTATGTATGAATGTTTGTATATGTATGTTTAAACTTCACTATGTATGTATATATGTTCAAACTCCACTATGTATGTACGGTATGTATGTATGTATGTATATTTTGCACATATTCAAACTCATGTATGTATGTATATATGTAGCCTTTATACATGTTATTATGGATTCACTTTTATGCATGTTATAGGAATACATACAAACACACATACTAAATAATAATAATAATAATAATAATATATCTACTACCACTAATACCACTACCACTACTATTACTACTACTACCACTACCACCACTATCATCAATAATAAAATACCACAAATATTATAATATGTTGTGGTTCTGTAGTAATAATGGTAGGTATAGTGAAGGAGGTAAGGGTAGGCTATCTGGGGGAGTAGGCTAAAGTTGGTCTAATATGATGATAGTGTGCTTGTGTTTACGTTGACTCGACAAAGTTAGAGAGAATGTCATATAACCCACGAGATGCCACCTACCTACCCTCTCCTCTCTCCTGCCTCCCCTCTCTTCTGTGTGTGTGTGTGTGTGTGTTCCTTCTCTGTGTGTGTATTCCTTCTGTGTGTGTGTGTGTGTCCCTCTCTTCCTTCTGTGTGTGTGTGTGTGTGTTGTGTGTGTATGTGTGTGTGTGTGTGTGTTGTGTGTGTATGTGTGTGTGTGAGTGTGTTTCTTCTGTGTGTGTGTTCCTCTCTTCCTTCTCTCTGTGTTTGTGTGTGTCCCTCTCTTCCTTGTGTGTGTGTGTGTGTGTGTGTGTGTGTGTGTATTCCTTCTGTGTGTGTGTGTTCCTCTCTTCCTTCTGTGTGTGTGTGTGTGTGTGTTCCCTCTCTGAAATCCTGGGGTAGTGTGGACTTCAAATACCTCTCCAATATTCCTGCTTGTCGTAAAAGGCCACTAAAAGGGGCTTTCACTTCTCCAACTGTCCTTTTTTTTTCTTCGTCTGTTACCTATTGATCCACCTCTCAATCACCTTTTTTCTTTCGGGCGGCATATGACCTCGCTGTTGCTGGGTTTAATATCAATCAATCAATCCATCAATCCCCCCCTCTCACTCTTCCC
The DNA here is from genome assembly GCA_033782935.1 of Petrolisthes cinctipes. NCBI lineage: Eukaryota > Metazoa > Arthropoda > Malacostraca > Decapoda > Porcellanidae > Petrolisthes > Petrolisthes cinctipes. The sequence continues at coordinate 3,787 of JAWQEG010002259.1, read as the reverse complement.
CCCTCTCCCTCTTCCCCCCTCTCCCTCTTCCCCCCTCTCCCTCTTCCCCCCTCTCTGCCCCATTCCCCCCTCTCTGCCCCATTCCCCCCTCTCTGCCCCCTTCCCCCCTCTCTGCCCCCTTCCCCCCCCTCTCTGCCCCCTTCCCCCCCTCTCTGCCCCCTTCCCCCCCTCTCTGCCCCCTTCCCCCCTCTCTGCCCCCTTCCCCCCCTCACTGCAGCAGATGTGTGTTGTAAGAGAATGCGACATAACCTGGGAGATGCGCCCCCCCCCCCATCTCCCCACTCCCCCCCCCATCTCCCTATTCCCCCCCCCATCTCCCCACTCCCCATCCCCTCTCATCTCAATACACACACACACACACACACTCTCTCTCTCTACACACACACACACTCTCTCTCTCTCTACACACACACACACTCTATCTCTCTTTACACACACACACTCTCTCTCTCTCTCTCTCTCTCTCTCTCTCTCTCTCTCCACACACACACACACTCTCTCTCTCTCTCTCTCTCACTTTCGATATGTTTTTATTGTTAAGGACCTCACCAGCTACCTTATGCCGTGTGAGAAGGGAGGCTTTGGAACCTCCTAAAACAACGACTTTTAACGCTCACAGGTTTCGAAAGGGCTGAGATTGAAGGGATCTCAGGCGTGTGGGGTACGAGTAATGGAGATGCCTCAGGACCCCCGTAGGTATTCTTTTAGATTAATAAGCCTGACCAGCTCCCTGTGACCGTTCTTAGGTGCCTAAAGGCTCGACTGCTCTTTGGTGAGAGAGCTTTCGTGCCTCGCTGGCTGCCAGGCCAGTAAAAGATCTCGGATTAAGTCGTGGACATTTAGTTTTACTATTTGCTTTAAGTTTGGCCGCGGATTGAGGATTAGTAGGGATTAGTAGGACGACGGTTACACTTCAAGCACCCCTGTCGAAAAATCAGAGTTCCATTTACTTAGGACTCTTGTGCTGCTCAGTTGGGAGCTGCGGCACGATTGGGGCCGTCCGGCCCAGGGGAGACCTTAGGGTTGGTGTGCTTGGCTCATAAGGGTTTCTGTTGGCCGAACGACCGAAAACCTTCTGGAAGTAGGCAGATGAGACTTATGAGAGACCAAATCACATTACCTTTTCTTTTGTATTATTGGTCTTAAATTGAATTAGAGCGAGATGACTGGTCCATCAGCAAGAAAATTTACATGTACTACATGCAAGGTGTACCGCTGGTGTGAGGACTTCAGCGGGAGGAGTGCTAGCGACCTAGACTCCTCGAGTGTCTGCGACTTTTGCAAACTCGAGGAGAGGTTGATGAAGCACATCTCACTGCTCACGAAGGAGAACAACTCCCTAAAGGAGGAAGTTCTCCGAATGGACTCACAGAGGTGTGACTGCCATGTGAGAGACAAGGCAGTCCAAGGAGCTTCTTCACCGGAGAGCTCCACCACGGCGGTAAAGAACAAGAAGAAGAAGAACAAGAAGAAGAACAACAACAACAATGAAGAGGGAAAAGAGACTGCAGAAAAGTGTGATGGAAAAGAGGAGGGGAATATAGAGAAGGGAGAAAACCCCAAGAAGACAGTTGAGGAGGGATTAGAGGAAAGTGAGGAATCAAATAAGAAGGAAAAGAAAATGAAGAAGGAAAAGAAGAAGAAGAAGAAGCAACCTGGAGGAAGTGACGAGCCCGGCAGGAATTCAAAACACTCTCGGGTTCCTCACAAGGCATCTCGTGCTCCTACCAAGGAGAGGCCTGTGGATATACACATTGTAGGTGATTCCCAGGCACGAGGGCTGCAACCCCTAATGGCAGATCGCCTTCACACTTCTGTGAAGGTGAATTGTTTGCCCGGTTGTGGCAATGCTGACCTCCGAAAGGAAGCTGAGAGGATCCAAACGTCCAGATCTGCTGTCATTGCACTCATGGTGAGTGGTAATGACATCTACCTGAGGAATGGTAGAGTAGGCATGACCGAAGGAGTCCTCTCGGATGTGCTCAGTACAGTAGATGACTCCCGCAGAAGGGTAGTTGTTGGCATGCTCCCAAGGAGAGGCCCTTTAGGGACTGCTCTGTCAAAGAACATTGCAGTAAATCAGCGCCTGGCTGATTTGTGTACTGCCGAGGGGGTGTTCTTTGTGGACCCCTACACCTCACTCTTTGGTAGAGACGACCTCTACCAGAGGGATGGCACACATCTCTCACCAAAGGGGATAGAAGTGCTTTCCAAATTAATGGAAGACGCCGTCCGACGATGTCTCAGAGCACTCGACCGAGCGTGGTGGAGAGCCCTCGTCGCTATGCTAGAGTGACCCCAGAGAAGACATTCGCTGAGATCCTGAAGAAGGATATCCCCAGCACTACCAAGACAATGACCAAACCGGAAACGGAAGAGTATAGGGAGCCCTGCAGTTGGGGTTCCCTGAAGGTTCTATTGTTCAACGCCAGGTCCATCCGAAACAAGTTTTTGGAACTGCGGGCCCTCGTTGCGACAGAGGAACCCGAGATGGTGGCCATAATGGAGTCATGGTTGAGAACCTCAGACAGAGATCTTGAAGAGGAATTCGTGATTCCAGGCTACCAAACTCTTCCACAAAGATAGAGAGGACAGAGGGGGTGGTGGTGTGCTATTGTATGTAAAGAACTCTATCAAATCGATGACCTGCAACATCACATCAAACCACGAGCTCCTTGGAGTTGACCTAGAAATAGGCACTGCAAAATACAGAACCCTGCTACTTTATAGACCCCCTGGACAACTCAATGAGATGGACAGGGACCTATACCAGTTGCTGGGTGAACTAGTGGACGGCAGGGTGTGCATCCTTATGGGGGACTTCAACACACATGTTGACTGGGAAACCAGAGAGCCCTCTGCCGAGAACACACCACTCTTGGAGTTTGTAAATGATGAATTCCTCACTCAATGGGTAAGGGAGCCAACAAGAGGTGCTAACATACTCGACTTGGTCCTCACCTCCGAGGATGACATCATTCAAGACCTCTCTGTAAACGAAGAAATAGGCGGAAGCGACCACAAGCTTATAAGATTTTCAGTTAAGGTCCCTAATATGGAGACCGTGACCCCAGTGCATAGAAAATTAGACATGGGGAGAGCGAACTTTGCAGGTCTTCGTGAAGGCGTTGCTGAAATGGAACTAGAGGAGGGAGAGAGTGCTGATGATCTGTGGAGGTCATTCTTGTCTTCCTTCATGGAACTTCAGTCGCGCTTTATTCCTCTGAAGGGAACAGGTCAGAAGTTCATTCAACCGAAGTGGTTTAATCGGGAAATCCGTAACCTACTAAGGGAGAGGAGAACTGCGTATCGTCGAGCGAAGGCATCTGGGGACTTTGACGGTCATAGAAGACTGAATCGAAACGTGAAGTCCAAAATAAGGGCGGCTAAGCGTGCTGAGGAGGTCCGTGTGGCTAGACTCTGCAAAGAGAACCCCAAGGAGTTTTTCAGTTATGTGAATGGCCGTAAACCAATCCGACGCAGGATCGGTCCCTTGGTGAATGAGGATGGAGCATTGATGCACTCTGATGCAGAAAATGCTAACCTCTTAAATGAGTACTTCTCTTCAGTGTTCTCTGAGGAGAGTGGTCCCATTCCCGAACCTTTGGACTCCTTCAGTGAGAAGTTGGAGTCAATGGTCTTCACCCAAGAAGAAATCGAGAGAAAAATAATCGAATTAAAAGCAAACAAGTCCCCCGGTCCGGATGGGTTCTTACCTAGAGTGTTGAAAGAAGTGCATGGTGAAGTATCACGGCACCTGTGCATGGTCTTCAACAGGGTAATCCAG
>JAWQEG010002258.1:0-44371 GCA_033782935.1 Petrolisthes cinctipes | reverse complement strand
TGGCGTTGGCGTTGAACACACGAGAAAAAAAAAATAATGAAAATAAAAGCGAAGGACAAGGGGGAGACAGGCAACAGGACAGGAGAGGGGAAGGGAGAGGGAAGGAAAGAGAGGAGGGGGGGCGCGAGGGGGAAGGCAAGGGAGAGGGAAGGAAAGAGAGGAGAGGGACGCGAGGGGGAAGGCAAGGGAGAGGGAAGGAAAGAGAGGAGAGGGACGCGAGGGGGAAGGGGGAAGGGAGAGGGAAGGAAAGAGAGGGGGACGGGAAGGGAGAGGGAAGGAAAGAGAGGAGAGGGACACGAGGGGGAAGGGAAGGGAGAGGGGAAGGAAAGAGATGAGAGGGGACGCGAGGGGGGAAGGGAAGGGAGAGGGAAGGAAAGAGAGGAGGGGGGCGTGAGGGATAGAGGAGGGTGGAGAGGGATACCAGTGGAGTAGCCAAGGACCCCCCCCCCCCCCACTTGCACCTTACCCCTCCCACCACGACTCATTATGACTTCTAAGGCAACAGGGGGAAGGTCGCCCAATTTGTTGCCCCCCCTGACGAGTTAAACTGTTGTGTCGGAGAGTTTCATCGCCGCGTGTGTCTTTTATGAGCCGAGAGCCCACGAGTATTTGCCTTCAATTTAGCTCTGATACGGACGGACGGACGGACGGAGGGGTGAGATGGTGTTAGGGAGGGAGGGAGAGAAGAGGGGTTGTGTGTGTGTGTGTGTGTGTGTGTGTGTGTGTGTGTGTGTGTGTGTGTGTGTGTGTGTGTGTCGTGTGTGTGTGTGTGTGTGTGTGTGAGGGAGAGGGGTTTGAGTAGTCCTAAGTGTGTGTGCGTGTGTGAGGGAGAAGGTGTGTGTGTGTGTGTGTGTGTGTGTGTGTGTGTGTGTGTGTGTGAAAAGAGGTAGATATAGCTGAGGGAAGCAAGGGAGGATAGGATAGGGGAGGAGAGAGGTTTGTGTGTGTGTGTTGCAGAGTGTCAGAAGGGGAGGACAGCAAAGAATGAGAGAGAGAGAGAGAGAGAGAGAGAGAGAGAGAAGAGAGAGAGAGAGAGAGAGAGAGAGAGAGAGAGAGAGAGAGAGAGAGAGAGAGAGAGAGAGAGAGAGAGGAGAGAGAGAGAGAGAGAGGAGAGAGAGAGAGAGAGAGAGAGAGAGAGAGAGAGAGAGAGGAGAGAGAGAGAGAGAGAGAGAGAGAGAGAGAGAGAGGAGAGAGAGAGAGAGAGAGTTACAAGGAGTTACACAGGAAAAAAGTACCCTAGGGGACCTTACGATCCATACAAAGAGGGTACCTGTGGGTTCAAGTAGGCGACCGTCATCGAATGTGTCATGTGAAACCATCAAGGAACACTCGCACAACGGCTTAAACACCTAGACGGTGATTTAAGACTTTGTCTAATCTGGACTTGAACTGATCCACAGAGTTGCTGTTGACTACATCAGCAGGAAGCGCGTTCCAAGTACTGCAGATGCTGTATGTAAAGAATTTACCACACAGATCACGGTTGTATTGCTTCAGTTCAAGTTTGTAGCCATGATTCCTGGTTGTGCCCTCACTGAGTTGGAAAATGTCCCTGTAGTCTACATTGTCAAAGCCTCCGTAGTATTTTAAACACTTTGATAAGCTGACCCACGCAGTCTCCGGGTTTCCAAAGAGAACAGGTCGAGTTCTACCAACCGATCTTCATAGCTCTTGTGTCTAAGAGAGGGTATAAGTTTGGTTGCCCTGGCTTGCACTCGTTCCAATCTCGCGATATCCTTTCGGTAAGAAGGACTCCAAAACTGGACTGCCATACTCCAGGTGCGGTCGGACAAGGGAATGTACAGACAAAGTACTATCTCCTTGTTCCGGTATCCCAAACTGTCGCTTTATGTACCCTAACATCCTTTGGAGCTTTCTTCTCTGCCTCAATACACTGCTTTGAGAACTTGAGGTCGCTGGTGATAGTTACACCCCAAGTCTTTCTCAGTATCAGTGCTTACGAGAGCATTGCCCTTAAGGTTATACTCTGTTCGGGGGTTTCTGTGGCCTATATGCATAACTCTGCATTTGTTCACGTTAAATGGCATTTGCCACGTGTCAGAACCACTCCCCCGATCTTCCTAAGATCTTCTTGTAAGCGGGTAGTATTTTCTTCTTTCGCGACATTCATACCAAGCTTAGTATCATCGGCGAATTTGGAAATCTTGGCAACCATGTCACCATCCCATGTCATTAACATAGATGATAAAACAGTAGTGGTCCCAGAACAGAACCTTGGGGAACACCGCTAGTAACGGGCACCCACTCTGAAGCCTGTCCCATTCACTACCACTCCCTGCTGTCTGTCACTTAGCAGTTCTCTATCCAATTTGCCACATTTCCGTCTATGCCCAGTGCACGCACTTTCCGAAGGAGGCGGCGGTGGGGTACCTTATCAAAGGCTTCCTGAAAGTCTAAGTAGACAACATCGACCGCTTTATCCCGATCATGCTTACTGAAAACAAAATGGAATTCCACAAGATTTGTGAGGCATGACCGGTGCTGCGGAAACCCATGCTGGGAACCCCTCAGTAGCAAATTTGATTCTAAGTGTGCCGTTATTTTGTCCACCATGATGCTCTCCATGAGTTTACAGACTATCGAGGGTTAAACTGATGGGTCTGTAGTTTGAGACGGTTGGCTAGCATCTCCCTTCTTGAAGATAGGAGTCAACCTCTGCCTCACGCCAGTCTCTAGGAACGCCATCCAGTCTGGATTACCCTGTTGAAGACCATGCACAGGTGCCGTGATACTTCACCATGCACTTCTTTCAACACTCTAGAGAGAGAGAGAGAGAGAGAGAGAGAGAGAGAGAGAGAGAGAGAGAGAGATGAAAAGCGATTGAAGGAAGGAGAGGAATGAGTGATAAAGAAGGGATCAGAGGAAAGCAGAGATGAAGAATAGAGTGATGTTGGAATAAGAGTAAGAGAAACGATCAGATAAAAAGAGATGGGATGAGACAGAAGAGAGTAAGAGAGAATAAAGTAAAGGTTGGGAGAAGGGAAGAGAAAAAAGGGAAGAAGGGAAGAGAAGAAAGGGAGGAAGGAAGAGAAGAAAGGGAAGAAAATCAGAAATGTGAAGAAAATAGAGGTAGCAGTAAGAGACAGAGGGTGAGGAAAAGAGAAAAGGTGTAGATGGAAAGAGAGGCAGAGTGAGAGGAAAAGAAAGTGTGAAACAGAAAGAAAAAAAGAAAGAGGTGGGAAGAGAAGAGACAGAGTAATGTAAAAATATTTATAAGAGGAGAGAGAGAGAGAGAGAGAGAGAGAGAGAGAGAGAGAGAGAGAGAGAGAGTTTGTGTGTGTGTGTTTCTTTGTCACTGTGTCCAGAGGGTTCAAAGGAGGTGACACAGAGGGAAGTGGAAAGTAGTGGGTGGAGTGGAGGAGGAGGAGGAGGAAGAGGAGGGAAAAGGCTAAAATGGGGGAGAGGAAAGTGGAAGAAAGAGGAAGAGGAAAAGGAGGAGGAAGAGGAGGTGAAAGAGAAAGAGAAAGATGAGGAGGAGGAGGAGGAGAGAAGAGGCTAAAATGGAGGAGAGGAAAGTGGAAGAAAGAGGAGAAGGTGGAAGGAGGAAGAGGAGAGAAGTAGCTGTAATGGAGGAGAGGAAAGTGGAAGAAAGAGGAGGAGGTGGAAGGAGGAAGAGGAGAGAAGTGGCTGTAATGGAGGAGAGGAAAGTGGAAGAAAAGAGGAGGAGATGGAAGGAGGAAGAAGAGAGAAATGGCTGTAATGGAGGAGAGGAAAGTGAAAGAAATAGGAAGAGGAAAAGGAGGAGGTGGAAGAAAGAGGAGGAGGAGAGGAGGAGGAGAGAGGAGAGGTGGGAAGAGAGAGAGAGGAAGAGAGAGAGAGAGAGAGTGGCTGTAATGGAGGAGAGGACAGAGGAAGAAAGAGGAGGAGGTGGAAGGAGGAAAGTTAAAGCAATGGAGAACTGGAGGAGAGGCATGAATTAAACTGAAGAGGAAGACAGAAGACCGCACTAAAACCTTGAAGACCCTGTATCACAAGGAAGGAGATACTGTAATGAGAAGGGACAGCAAGCATGAAAGAAATACAAAGAAAGGAGGGACAGTTGACTATTAAAATAAAGTAGCTGGAGTTCGAAGGGGCGCCAAAACCCCCTAGTTAAGTACTCGCCATATCACCGCATACAATACTGGAAGGGAGAGGTGTACGTACGGTGAGGAAAAAATTAGTTAAGGACCCTGTGATCGTGTATGAAATTGGTGGCTTCTGAATCCTCCTGACTATGCCACGAAACAAGCTTCTTAAGTATAGGTGTGTGTTTCGTGGCAATGTTTGAAGGACTCACTAACCTCACATTTTCTGACTAAACACCACGAAGTCCCTTAAATGTGAACAAGTTAATAAATAGGAAATATATAGGAAATAAATAGGTGGGGCTTCTGTCGTATATTTATTCCTGTTTTTTTTATTTTTTCTAGAAACTTTATATATGTCTCCAGTCACACCGCCAAGCTTTACATTTAAGCCTATAAAAATAAATTGTTTGCAAACGATGGTCATATCAAGGGGAGGTATTCACTACAGTAGTTCATTAAGACACTATAGAGTTGTTAATGTTATTTGGTTATTAGGCAAACCCAGTGTAGTTCCTATAAAATCCATCACTTATGTACAAACGACTTTCTGAGGCTGATATTCGACGGTCAGGCCTCTCTGGACCCGACTGGTGTCACTCCTCATAAATTTCTCGGAACGCCATTGATTATTTATCATTCTCGGGTTCGTCACTCAAGATTCGTGCATTAGAACGGATGTCAAAGACTGCGAGGATTGATCATCACAAATTTGATTACTGCACAGGACATTACACTTAATTAACTGCAGGGAACTGAATAATTGAAACACAAAGAATAATAGACGACAAATGTTTGTCAATTGAACAAAATGGACATAAAACCGAGATGATCTGATTGTCCTTGCTGGTCTCCAAGTAGGCTATCCTGGTTACACCGACACATCAAGAAAACACCCACTATATCTTTAAACGATTCATAGCATAAAGATGCCCAACCATAATCCAAGATGCTGTGAATGACGGTATTGCTACTCTCTCCAGACAGTAACTTGTATAAATAATAAGATGTCATCATCTAGTATGGCAGAAAGGAACAACACCTTGATGCCCCACTGTATCCATTTAGTGCGACCCATGTAAAGCACCCATCACTTAGTAGGTACAGTAAACACTCTAAAAAAATTCGGAGCATCGCAAGAGTCACAAGCTACTGTGAGGCAAGAGTCACCGGCCCATCCTACTGTCACAAGGACACCCATGCACGCACACCCACATTAGTACAAAGTCCATAGATTCTGGGGAAGGAACTTGTTAATGGCCATATATCATTAGGGTATAATAATGGTGATTATTGTTTTTAATAAGCAGCATCTTTAGAACAAAATATTCTTAAAATATAGCATTGTAGTATCAAGTTTTTTTTTTTTTTTTTTATTGTTTAGCTACCTCTCAGTGATCGACTACAGCACTTATAGGAAGAACACAGACAGACACTGAGGACAGAACAGGGTATGTATGGAATGCCTTTGAAGAGTCTCTGAGTATGTAAAATTCCACCGCAAAATTCAAATTACCTTAGTCCATCCTAAACCATAACACCACGTCCCCATTACTTCAAAGAAAATAGCATTTTAATAGATAACTAAAATAATGTTTTTCTGTCGTACGAATCCATCTCTGTATTTATTCTCAAATAAGCAAAAAACTAGAAGTTTGCTGAAGATTCTTGTACTGAAAAACCAGTTTAGATAAGTTGCAAATCCTTTGTAGCGTTCAACCTTCTAACATGATATCGCTATCTCACTCAACACCCTCACATGCATTGCATTCAGTACGAAAAAGTTAATGTTTAGTAGATAAAATATTATATAAAATACATAAGTTCGGACATATCTCGAAATAAACTACAAACATAATAGCATTGTGAATAATAAAACAATCAGCAAACTAGTTATGAAGCTCGATCATTTAAAATAGTAAATGTTTCGGTTGGTTTTCTTTTTTATGATCTTTGTATAGGCCTAATAATTATATGCAAAACAAATGTGCTACTTCGGTGTTTTAACCCTTATGTATCATTGTAATATCATGGCGAAAAAAAATAAACAGTGGCAATTTGAGTTTTCTTCGCCTTGTCAATGTTCACGCCAGATTAAACTCTCCTCTAGATTGTAGCATCATATTACTGTATACAAGATTTACTTCAAATTATTTTAGTATGCCAGAAAGCAACTTAAAACTTTAGAAGTCTTTAACATTCTAATGTTCTGGTTTATCATAAATAGTTCTTTACAGCCAACCTCCCATAATAGAGTCCCATTAGGTAGATTACAATTATAGATGGGAAACGGAAAAGATGCCCTGTGAAAGAAAAATAACAATCTGCAGAAGCCGGGCCATCCAAAGTTCCAAACCAACAAACCAAACAAAGTGTCTATCATGAAGGGCTTCGATCCTGGCTCCCATAATTTCAATGTTCAATCACAGGTCATCACGCATATTTAGTTTATCTCTTTTCCGGGAAACAAAGACAAATGGAAATAGAAAAACTTTTAAATTAATGAAAAACTTTTCTATTGAACCCAAAAACCCAACTTGGCCTACTACTTTAAATAATAGACTATGATTTTTACTTACCTTTGTATCACAAGGAAGCCATATCCAGTCGTAACACTGAACTCTGCAGGTGGTGATTTCACACTGTTTCTGAAATATTATCCAAGCACTCACCAATAGCAAACTAAACCTACTCACAGAAAAACAAAACCCAACATCTGAAAGCTTGGTAAAAATCATCACGATCACAGACCCACACACACAATACAACTTATCATACTCAACATCAGCAAAGCCTTCAATGCCACAATTTCAAAAACATACTGTAATTTTAAATATACAACACAAACATTGAATCTTCATCATGTAATCTTATGATATACTGTAGCTATTATATACCATTTTTTGTAAATTATGCAAAGATTTTGTAAGATTATGCAGAGTTTTTTTCATATTTATGAAATTTTGCTCAAAGATGGGCCTCATGACTAGCAACATTGTTAGATCTGGGGAGAAATCTGGATTTATATATAAAAAATTTAAATTGTATTACAGTATTTAGAATGATGGAGAACTATGGGTGGCTTTGACTTTTGATTTTTGCTACCATACACTCAGACTTATTAGTAACAAAATAGTTATGAGATGCTCAGTCTTGCCAGAGGTTTTCAGTCTCTGAACAATCTTTATTCTCTTTATTATTATTATTATTATTATTAATAGTAGTAGTAGTAGTAGTTTTAGTATTATAATTATTATTAAATCTTATCCTTATCAACATCCCATGCTCTAGGTAATACAATTATCATCTTAATTTCCATTGATTCAAACATTTATTGTTGTCATTGCTTCTATTATTGTTATTATAATACAGTACTGTACTCCTATCAATGTCTTCAATATCAATTTTTCTATTACTACAGTATTACAGTTATTCTTAAAATACTACTTTTCACTAATAAATGTACAGCCATAGAGCAAAATTCCTAGATTTCAGTTCTGGCGATAGCACTTGGTGGGGTACCTGATGAACCTATGAAGAATGGTGCAATAGCACTGGTAATCATCAATATTCAATATTTAATAGGTGTTCTTTCTACTATTTTTTTTATTTCATGTTCCGACAATAGAGTCTTCATCAAGCCCGTTAACGTGACCCAGGTCAACTGCTACCCTCACACACACCTCATGACTTCCGAACTGGCACCCAGCCACAGTGGGAGGGAAGTGAGGGTAATTCCCAAATACTGCAGCTGTTATGGTACCAGCAAGTTTGTTTTTGACCATCTGAAGGTGTTTGGAAGGAATCAACAACACCTTGATGTGCTGGGAGTTAATATTATCCCAAATGTGTTGAGGTAGTGATGATATGTCGTGGTAATGTAAGTACCCCTTTATGCTCCATCCTACTTAAAAATATCACAATGACACTATTCCATGCATGCGGTAACTCTACCAAAATTAGGTCAAAACAGTGGTCTTGGTTCATGCCAACATTCTCTGGTAGAAGTACTAATGTCCAAGCATCATGAAAGGAAAAGCATCCCCAAACCACAAGAGAATCAGGGTGCTCGACGGTGTGACAAGAGCCTGAATGAACCATTTGACAAGCACTCTCACCAGGACTGTATAGCAGTAGCAACATTTCTTAGGAATAAAAATATATTCTGGTAAGTTTTCCTTTATCATGCAGAGCATGTACCGCTGCTGAGATTACATGCAGGCATAACCAATCTTCACAAAGGCGAGTCCAAATGATCTTAAAAACGCAAGGCAAGAATGCTATTGATCATTGCTTTTGAGTGTAAGAAACATACATAAAAATATTGAAGGAACAGTTAACAACACAAGTTAGCAGGCTTCCAAAGAGCCCCTAAAAAGAGCTGTTTAAAAATTGAAAACTGAGACCTTGAACACTGAAATAGTAACATCATATGGAAATTGAAATAATAAAAAAAAAATCAGTGAAAAAACAAATTAAAATAAAGGAGGGGCTGGCCCTATATGCCTGGGCTACCGAAGCACATCCCAGGGAAATGGGACCAGAGCTTACTGGGCCAAAGAGTCTGCGGGCCTCCGACCACCAGGGAGATTGGGGGGGAAGGCCTTTGATCCCACAGCCAGTGCTGTGGCCCCAAGTCCACGTTACCACAAGAGCTACAAGTGGGGCCACACCTTCCACGAGACCACCCCTGAAGGGACCATACAGGGGAGGGAGTTTATACTGCAGCATGCAAAAGGATAATGCACCCCCGTGTGCTGGCGGTCCACACAGCAGTGAAAAAAAAAAAAAATAAAAAAAATAAAAAAAAAGCCTCTGGTTGCAGTACACCTCACATGGATTTTTAATCCATGTGGGCAGATCTTGTCAAATCCACTAGAAAGTGACCAGATCCTACAACAATCTTTATTCTAGCATCATGGGGGATGGCTAATATTCGCAGAGAAACCTCTACCAAGGTCATTTCCTCATGGATGAAGAATCGTTAAAAACAAACCTAGAACTGTCACACTGATTAAAATTCATCCAAGAATCATCACAACAAATTTTCATTCACTGTCTACAAAACTCCTTTTATTCATGCTCTCCTTCCCAATACCACACTTTTCTCTTAAGCTCTTTCTCTCACCTCTCTTATTTTTAACTATAAAAACCTTGCCAGAACAAAAAATAGGCATTCAATAAAGTCTTTTTCAAGAACCCAGATGTAACTTTCAGATTTATGCCTAATGGGAAAAGATGGATAATACTATACAAATAAAGGTAAAGGTAACATCCACTGCCTTCGTTACCCTCCCAGCAGCTGAGCCATTTACAAACAGAAAGTTATGAGGAAACCTGAGAGGAATTTCTATAATTCTCCCATTTTGGCTGATGATGATAACCCAACAACTAGCAAGAACAAACAACAGCAACTCAGTGCCACTCCCAAACCCAGTAAAATGGGAAGGGGTAGCATCAGGAAAGGCATCTGACCATGCTAAACCCAACATGGATAACAGTCAATGGATGGAGGAGTTGAAAGAATATCTTGGGGTGTTACCATATATAACAGAGATAAGTACTAGAATGAAAGGAAGAAAATACAAAAATACCTACCCAAACGACTTCCTTCTGGATTACATGCTAACAAAAATCAGTTTCTTGCTAATCATCATCATCTTCATCCAAGGTGAAGTCATATGGCTGAAATGCTTTCCTAATTTTACCACAGAGAATTGTATCTTCCTCCTGTGAACTCTTGCATTCTCGCCAGTCAATTCGCTCAGGAATGTTCAGAATTGGAGGACTGGCCAGCGCCTCCCTGAAAAATTATTCCAGTTAATCAAGTATACATCTAGAGAAATATCATATAAAAAATACTATTATGCAATGAACATTATACAATTGGCATAGGAATTATGTATACTGTACTGTATATATATATATGGGTGGATTAACACGGATAGATAGATAGATAGATACAAGTACTGTACAGTACAATGATGAATGTACAATTTCTTTTTAAAAAGTTGGTCATATCAGTGAACTACAAAAAATTCTCATTAAGTTTTGTGTATAGTACAGTAAACTCTCTATAAGTCAGAACTGCATATAAATTAGCAATGCAAAAAAATATTTAATAATAAAAATAAATTTAAAATTCTTAAAAATTAGTTGGAAGTATTACACTTGACTCAGCAGGATGTATTACATCTAAAAATATTTGCCCCTCCTCAGCATGGCATCACCTCACAACTTCTTGCTTGAACATGAAGACCCAAAGCGATACCCAGTATTAAACGACAGTTATACTGTATATTGTATATCGGAAAATCTGGATAAATTGACAAGAGTGGAGTCCCCGAATTAAAAAAGGCTCTCTGTATATTAAGTTTAAATCAAGCTTCAACAATTAAAATTTTTACCATCCCCCCTCTTCCATTCTTCTGATTATAGGAACACTGAATTTTGAAACAGATTTAATAAGTGACCAAGAATATAATTTTTTGCAGGGGTCGCCACTTAGTGGTGAAGTAGTGCTGCCTACACTGAGAAATCCTGCTTTTTCTTTCTGGCTTCTACCTTGGCTAATCCCATGACTACATATGGATGGAAGAGGCAGTCCTAGGAGGATGTAATGTGTCAAATCTATGGATCTTGAATAATTTTTTATACTGTTGCAGCTTTTCCTAGCAAACACTCCCAAATCAAATACAACCAACCAACAATCTGTCCAACTTCATAGCTCCTCTCACCTTCCAAACTGTAGTGGAAAGTTCTTTTTGATTCGATGATACAGTTTCTCTCCAGTGGGTAGCTCAACATAGAAGAATGGTGTGCCTGGTTGGGCAATCTGAGAGATGTTTGACAACTTTGGGATCTCATCAAGCTCAATGCCATGACTCTCAGCCAAATCCTGAGGAAGAATGTACTAAATCAAAATTACTGTTATATTATCACCCTCAGGAAATTGTGACAGCCCCATATAGTGCAGATAGTCTCTGGGACTGTGACCTACCATGTTCAACAAGGATGGACTGGGAATGTGGCCAATTTAAGATGAAAAAGTGAATAGGAGCTAAAATAATTACTGCTTCGGTATAAAGTCTTTAGAAGTTAGGTAGTCCAACCAGTCTGACAGCAGCGAGTGCTATAGAACCTTTTTGATGGACTACCAATCTGATTATTGTACTAACTATACCGGCACTGTATTTCATATCTGACACTGATGTTATTGCAGGATTTTTTTCAAATAACTTTGCTCTCCGTATATTTCCTTCAATAAAAGTCCAAGGATATAACTATACTGTACATCAGATGAAGCAAAATTTCATTGAATAAACACATTAACTCTCAATCCACTTTTAAATATTATGATTTATTATTTTTCCTTTTAATACCCTTTTTCATTTATCCCATAATTATTCTTTCCTAATTGATTCTAAGTTGAATTTCACCCTCCACCTGATTGAAGTTGTAAATCTCTCTTGTACACATGCAGTCAGAAGTTGTGTTCCGATCCCCTGGCACGATAAATCTCAACCAGCAGAAGTTCAAAAGTTTGAACAACGGTGGTCTCCTCAAGATGCACTGTTGCTCATACCTTCTAACTATGGGCTTGTTGCAATTCAACATGCCAGAGATTATAACACAACTTCTGATTGCGAGTGTACCTGAAACTCTGTACCCTCCAATACCTCTTCATTTCTCCCTTAAACTCATTTAAAACAAACCTCTGGCATGTTCCTGGTTAAGGCAGCCCCTATGGGTACCAATCTAGCTTCTGCTCATCTTGACAAATTTTGTAAATACATATTCATTGGTGCAGAGAGATATGAGCTCATTCATAATACAATTATACAACAATTACAGTATTAAGAATCCGATACTCATTACTATATGACCTACTGAGACCATCTATGAACGTACAAAATATTGCAGTTCTGTCACCGTTACTAAGGTGTTGCGGGAAGAGATTGATTATCTGATATACAGTTTGTATGTACAGAAAGAAGAGGAGCAGAGAGGAGTGAGTGACAGTTGTTATGCTGGACAGCTGATGAACAACAGGTGTATCATGTGGTGGGGTGGCTGGCTGTGATGAAGGAAAGTTAGAGGCAGGAGATTGTGCTGGCAACCAAGTTAGTCAAAGTGTCAGAGTGGTTTCCTTTATGGAGTGGCGATCTACCTTGGACCTGTCATATGTTTAACCGAATATCGAGTTCATTGATGACAAGACTCTCATTTGTCATTTTTGCCCATAATTATTGGTATCAAATTGAAGAGAGTGGGCAGTAACAGTCATGTATGGTCAGGCAGTTGGCAGTGGCAAGTTCAAATCAAGTAACTGAGAACTAAGTCTCTGGTCCTGGAGTGGTGGCATCTGCATCATGGGACCACTCCCCAGGGCTCCCAAGGAAGGAAGCTATGGGGGCCAAACCATCACAAAATCCCCCAGCCTCCACCAAGGGCCTGGTACGTCAACAACCCTGACACAAACAGAGGGCTTGAAATCCTTTGCCAAACGGACAACCTCATTACATTAAACAACACTCACCAAACCCTCTTACAACCATCATCACCTGACATCACCTTCTGCTTCCCCAACCTCACTCCCAGGCATAACATACCATAACATATAATCATTTCAATTAAAAAATCAGCATAATGAATGATGAAATACAGGACCAGTGACATCAACAGGAACGCACCATGAAAGCCTCCAGCACGTGAGCTGAAGTCTGGTCAGGCACCGGCACCACTTGAACCTGGAGGTGCTGCGTGCGGTAGTTGCGCTCAAAGAAAACTACACGCTGTTCTCTCTCACGGAACATCTCATTTAGAGCTGCCTTGTACCTCTCCACTTCTGCAGGCATGGATGATGGTATGAAATAAAATTAAGTGTCAAAGTTTCTTTTTTAGTCACAGTGAGTAAATATAAGACTACTATATAATATACTTTACACTGTTCATAGCAAATATCATTATCACTAATTCACTACTATACTATACAGTATAAGATGATATAATAATCTGTTATTCTGATAACCTCATCTGTGTTGCTTACTATTCTGCCACACATAACTTTAAATTTCTTTTCTTTGTAGCTCAGTTGGCTCTAGCTTAATTAACACTGTTTAATAACCACTGGTATTACATCATATACTCACACTAAATAAAAGGGGACAATTTACATCTAACTACAAAACAATCTTTCAGAAGATCTCAAATATTTTGGTTCATCAAGCCAACTTGTACAACATATGATAAACATTACACTTTCATTAAACATGCATAAACCCACGATAATTTTCCAGGAACATAAACAACATGAGTGAAAAAATGAACTTCACTTGACGATCAGAATTACCACACCAACAATGGTTCCTTGCAACATAAGGCACAGTAACAAAAATACAGAAATGGCAACAATACCAATACAGTAGTACAATCATGATCAAAACTTTCATCACCCCCTTGGTTGGCAGGAAGGCTAAGTTAATGTTAACCCTTGATTAAAGATCGGCTGGATGATCTGACAAACTGGTGTATCCAGTTGGTAATGAGACAAGGTGAGGTTCATTTTCCACAAACCACAAACCCGAAGTGAACCTCACCCTGTTTCGTTACCAACTCAACACATCAGTTTGTCCAATCGTCCAGCCTATCTTTAATGCTGAATTCACTTTCCTGCTAACCAAGGGGGTGGTGAAACTTTGGATCGTGACTGTACACTAATGTAAATCATCGTCATCATCATCATCATCAATACCCCATTTCCCTTTTTACAAGGGGTGGGGAGGCCCTAGCACCAATGCAGGACCCCTGATAGGCAAGGGGTCCAGCACTTAGAGAGTGGGGTTCCCAACCCTCACTCCCCCCTAGTATCATAGGGCATAAGAGGCTGACCGCACCATCACAAGAATGGTGGGCGATGGGGTCGTCACTTCCCTACACCACACATTAATGTAAATATCGTACTATATTAGGTGACTCCTACTGATTTGGTAAGGCCTGGTTTGGCTAAGCACAAATTTAGAGAAACTGTAAAGCTGCTTACAGAAATGGAGGGATCGTCCTCTGATGTATACCAGTACACAATATATGTACCAGTACAAACTTTGGACTGAGATATGAAAGGAAGCCCTCTTAGTGACTTTTATGATGTGCCAACTTGAAGTGGGAACATGAGGTTGCCCTTTGACTTATATACTGTACAGGGAATAGGTATTCCTCTTTCTTACTCTTTGTTACAACTGGAGAAGGTAAATGAATAGACTGTGTGTTCCTCTTGATAATGTGTCAAAGAAACCACACCTCTGACTTGTACAGCCTTTTTAGTACCTACTTTCTTTAACTTCTAGGGGGATCATGTATTTTGGGTGAATTGGAGGGCTACTGATTACTCCAAATTATACCAGGAAATAGATAACCTCAGTATATGTGTTGGAGATCTGTTCAGTTGCTATGTTTGGAGGAATCAGTAACCATTGAATTCACTCAAAATGAATAAACTTAATAATAACACATCGTGAATTAAAATGAACAAAATGCAAGACATACCTTCCTGGGCTTCACTGTCCAGGTCAGATGTACTCTGAAGGTGTGTTATGGGTAGGATGAGGAGGTGGAAGGGCACGAGACCACCCTTGGCCAGTGCCAGGTAAACATGTTGGCCCACACTCACCACCAGATGCTTCTCTACCTCTGCAGAACTCAGGCAGAACCAGCATGGACCTAAACATGGCAGGACATTATTACCATCAAACATAAATGACTACACCCTCAAATATCATAAGAGATCAAGGAACAGAAAAAGAAATATAATGTAAGAATAAAGTTGAACAAGATAACAACATACCTTCTGATGATACCATAACACAACACAACTCACTTGTTAGCTTTGGAGGTAACCTTTTCCTTTCCCCTCCATCATCTCCCTCTTTCCTTCTCTTTCCTTGCTTATCCCCAGACTTAGTATTCATGTCATAGAAGAACTGAACACTACTACCTCTCTCAGTCTCACTCTGGAAAAGTTATATCATTACACATATTATGTTGTGGAAATGGACACTACAGCCTACTCTTTATGTCACAGATCCCTTCACTGTGCTTCAATTTACTTAACACAAAACTGAAAGAATATTTTTTTTTTCCAGTATACATCTGAATGAAAATCATACCAAACCTTTTTGGGTTGTTGGGCAACATTATCCTTGGTATAAGGACACTCAGTGACATCAGGTGGCTGCTTTGTGAACTCAGCCTCATCACAGTGAGTCATGGGGGTGATGTTGAAGGCATACAGCCACCTCTGCTTGTCTACATTTCCAACGCTGGCTACTCCAATGAACCGAGTCACATTCCGGGTTGGTTCAATTAGCACTTTGTGATTCCTGGTTGAAAGATTGTGTATATAGGAGATGAATAAATGTGCTAGTGTCCGGAGAGACAGCAGGTCTCCAGTAAAACCTTTCCTTGCAAGGCAGAGAAGCTGTTACTGTTCTATCTTGACCAGGACTTAAGGGGAGTTTCTGTGAGGAAACAAGGGGTCATTCTACATGATTGAATGAATCATATAAGCTCTTTGCTTTATCTTATATTTCACAGAAAGTTATGAGCATACACTACCATTATGACATATCCATAAGAGTGGTTAAAGATGAGGAGGGAAGACAGGAAAAATTACCTATATACAGACTGTGGATAACAAAATAAGTGAGAAAGAGGCAGTATCACTGGTACTGTACAAGAAAACTTAAATTCATAGCATGCGTTTATGTAGCCATAGCTACAGGTAAGATAAATAATAACATATGCATTAAAGTACAAAAAATAAGAAATGTGTGCCACAAAAATGTTGAGCAAGGTGGGGATTTATATCCCAGTTCTGTCAATGGCATTAATTTTATAACAGTCTGTCAGGGAAGTTGTTGATCAAATTTCATAACATTAATTTTATCAGTCAATATTTTTTGGAAATGAAAGATATTAATTCCTTATACAGTATTACTGTACATCTATTACGCTGATTATTTTTTTGTTATTGATAATGTTTTTTCAGACAGTTTTCAAGACCCTGTGTTTTATTTGCTCACCTATATGGTAAGCGTTCATAGAAGACATCAGCCAAGCCAGCAAAGTGGTAGCGTGGACGGAATTTGAATGCCAGGCGAGACACAATGTTAGATCCTGAGGATTCGGGATCATATCCATCCTGAAATTGGTTATAATTTTGTTGATTACTAGATAGTACCAGTGCCATTTAATCATAATTCTAAATTTATAATCTAGTCAGTAATATACAACTGATTCTCTATCTATGAGTTACTCACCAGTAATACTATATATACCAGATATACTATACAGTGTAATGGCATGCTAAGTACAGTAATAGTGCAATGCAATGCACACAACCACACTCGCCAACAACACAACATACACTCTCTGAGGGCACTGTGGGAGAGCCCGGTTCAGGCCATGGCCATCCTCAGGAGCTCGGGGCTGTTTGGCCAGACAGCTTGAGGAACTTCAACAACAACAACAACCTATAGCACATAACTACCATATTAGGGTCATAACCATACTGTGCACATTAGACATGAAAGTGCAAATGTGGTTAAAAATATGCTTTGTCATTAGGTGTCTGGGTCCCCAATGCATGTGTATTTATAGTACAGTATTGCTCTTGATAGCTAGGGTGAGCCTCAATTGAGGTAGACAGAACCCAGGCCTTGTCAAGAGATCAGCAGAGGTGGGAGGTTTTTGAGTGGACTAAAATTATTCAGTTAGATATTCATTCTCTATAAAGTATTTGTAGATCAATAACTAAGTTTATGGAATTCCCATCACAAACAAAACCTGTCAACCAGGATAATTACACTACAATAATTACCACAACTTACAGCTGCCTTAGAGAAGTTGCAGATGGAGCTTGGCCACTGACTTGTGATGAGAATATCTATGGCTTGTTTACTTGTGATTTGAGTCTCAAGAGATGTCACATCTTCAAAGCTGAATGTGTTGCAATTTTTGTCTCTGCTACTTGACTCAACACCACTCAGGTACATTATCTTGAGGCCACTGCTGCATGGATAGATACCTTTGGGACCTGTGCAAATGTATCATATTATGACACACGTTTATATCATTTACTTGGTAATTTAAAAATTTTCAAAGATTAATAACACCAAATGTATACTTAGAAACTAAAACAGAAATATTATTTGCAAAAAATACTTATCTGCCCTACCGATAGACATTAGTCTCAAGTAAAGCCTCTTTACAACTTTCTATTTTGGATTGCCAGGTTTGATATATAGGTCATTTAGCGCCAGAAGAAGGTGATAGAGAGGTGAGACAACAAGCAGGAAGGAAATAGAATTAAAAGAGGGACAGATGAATAACTGAAAGTGACTGGGGCCGAAGGGGTGCCAAAACTCTTAAAGTATTACCCACATCACTACAGGCAATACCCCCTAATGGGGTGGATTGGCAGGGAATGATCCTTCTCTCCTCCCACCTGGCCACTACATTACACATTAAGGTACTTTGAGCAACAAAATGATTGTTTTCAATTTATTGCTTTACCATATTGTGGACACCAAGAGGATGGTCACTTTTTTTTGTTAGCAAAATAGAAACTGATCAATTCCCAACATGATTATCAACTCATTATGAAAAGCATTAATTTTCAACATATTGAAAAATCAATAAAAGATAAAGTTTAATTTTCCCCAATAGTAATGTGCCATAGATGAAACAAAATGCAGATTAATTTGTAGCCTCAGAGTTAATAACAGCACTTCACAGGTACTGTACAGCCTATGCATAACTTAACTTGCCTTTTTCCTTAACATTTAACACACAAAACAATCTTGACTTACCCAGGTATATAATGTTCTCACAGAGTTCACATCCTTTCAGGTCAGGGTAGTAGAGAGCCAGATCTGGGTGGCTTGGACCCAGAATATATGTTGGTAGTGGTGCTGAAAGTGAAAATAGATTAGCCTAATTTTGCATAGGGTGGTAATGACATGTGAATAATACAATTATACAGAGCGAGTCATGGTTACAAAAAAAAAAAAAAAAAATATTATTTATTTGCAGCCTCAAAAAAAATATGTCTATATGGGAAGTAATTTTTGGTGGAAATTTTCTAGGAGTTGGTAGAAATTTTTAGCCTTGGTAAGTTTCACATCATCAACAATATCGTACGGGTATACTTTAATGTACAATATTTCGAGGTTGCCAACCAAAGGCATCAAAGTTTCAGCCATCCAGACATCACAAGGTTTTGAGTAAGATGACTAGACAGAAACTACAGTACTGCCAAAGAGCAAGTAAAGTCCAGTGTCTTTGCCAATAACATAAGTGCAGTCTCCACATACTGTAGTATTTTAAAGGAAGGTGCTCATGTTGGTAATATGGAAGGCTATTGATTCCTCCAAACTATACCAGAAAACAAATGCCCTCAATGGTACTAATAGGGGATCTATTTCTTGGCATAGTTTGGAGGTATCACTGACCTTCCAATTCACCAACAAGAAAACCTTCCCTTAAACCTTCAAAAAGGCAAAAGTATTTCAAGCTATCCCAATAAAGCCAAATCAGCAACTACTGTAATTCCATTACCTTTTGCATCACCTCTCTTGTATGGAAGCCATTGTGTGTTGTCTTGACCAAAAAAATCTCCAACACATAACAGCATAGAAAATGGACCACTTTTCTGATTCACCGATGACACCCTTTTAAACAACTGATTCAGGTTTCCTCGGACATCTCCACACACAAGGCTGAAAAGGAATTATATTTGTTCATCCTCTATCTTAATGTAAAATTGCACTAAAATATTACACTAAAAATGGCACTTGGGGTCTACTAGCCCACCACCATCAGAGGTTGTCTGCAACACATACAATGGCTAATTAGGTACCGGGTAATCAAGTAGTCTCAGTTCCAGTAAACACCCACCATTCTTGCAATGGTGTAGTCAGCCTTGTATCCCCTATGGCACAGAGGGAGAGTGAGGGTTGGGGACCTCGCTCTCTAACAATGACCACTCTAAAGGTTCAAATAGCCTCGGAACTGGACCCCTTGCCTTTCAGGGGTCCTGCATTGGTGATCGAGCCTCCCTACCCCTTGTAAAAATGGAAATGGGGTATTGATAATGTATTATTTACTTGTTTTCTCCCTCAATCCTTTTTTGGGGGGTCAAACATGGTCTAAATGTACAGTCACCCTTATATTTCATTATTAGATAAAAACAGGGAATAATGGATTATAAAAATAAAAAGTTAGGAAAAATTTAGTTTTTTCCATTTCTGTGGCTCAACTTAAACATTACTCAAATACTGTAGTATGTAATCATTAGCAAAAAAAAAAATATATATATATATAAATTAGAGAACAGAGAATACCACTAAAACTTTACAATTGGACGATATACCTTCCAAGGTAATTAATATGTTTTTCTGGTGTATTATACTGTATCTTAAGTGATTTTTACCTTCATTTCATTAGGAAATGATTTGCTTAAGAGATATTCCCTACCCACCTATCCAAAAATCGGTATTATTCAGGCGCTTATCCATAAGCACTACTATCAATTTTTTTCTGTCAAATACATTTTTTAATACATGTACGTCATTTCCTCATAGGTTATTTCTGTCTTAAATGCATAGCTTTCATACTATAACTACCCTTAATCGTTTCAATTTTCCTTAATCCGCAGTGTGTACAGTGGCCATATTGGTGCAGACGGCCAATCAACTTGCTTCATTAATGCGCCTCAATTTCAACAGCCAATCGGTGTGCTTAATTAATTACAATGGCTTCCCTTTGTACCGAGTGTCCGTCTGTCCCCAAACGTATTCTTCAGTGCTATTTTGAGAATAACGAAGCCAGTTTAAAATATTAACGTGTCCATGGAGTATAACCAACGTCAGTGAACTGCCCCACGTGTACTATGGACTGTATTTACCACCACTCGAATAAAAAGATAAGTTTAATACCAATTCAAGTTGGCCACTGAGTGTTTACATCGTCCCGGTAGACTGCTAAGGTTAGGTCCCGGTAGTTTGCGACGGTCCTGATTAAATTAGGTCAGGTGAGGTCTACCTAATTCTATTTGATGCGTTGTACGGCACAGTAGTGTTTTTCAGACGAAACTGTAGTTCAAATCTGGCGAAAATGAAGGGGGGGTGATATCTCCCAAAACACACATTTGCGACGGATGTGAACAAAAGATTAGTTAAAAACACATTTAAAACATTGCATTCTGAAAACCTTGAGTCGAAAAGATATTACGGACAAGGGCTTGTATATTACCCAAAAATCTATTGGGAGTGTTGGTAATCGTGGGTTTTGGGTGTAGGGAAAACACATATTTGGTTGTGATAATCTTCTGATAAGCTATGAATGTTGAAAATTGGGAAACCCGAGACAAGTTTGGGTAAAGGTAAAGAAGTGGACCTTACTGTATAATAGATATTTTACTGTCATTACCCACTATTTTGGACCATTCTAAGACACTTTTCTTCTATGGTTTGTCTTCCTCAAATGCCCCGTTTCCAAGATAGGGCATATTCAAATGGGGCATTTTGAAATTAGCCTGACCTTACCTGACCTGACCTAACCTAACCTAGACCGCATCAGACTACTGGGACCTAACCTGGGCAAACTACCGGGACCTAACCTGGACAAACTACCGGGAAATAATTGTGATAAAGTACAATAAATGACAGGGGTAAAATACTAGGACCCAGCCGGATCTGGCAACACTGCTGCAGATTGTAATGAAATGAAATAAATTGGTGAATAATATATAGTATATGACGTAAATTAAGGTAGGAAGTGTATTATAAAGGCAGAACAATAGTAAAATGCATGTTTCCCCCACCCGTCTACCCCCGATTCCCATCGGCCCCCCATGTTTCTATGGGTATTGGGAATGGGGCATATCTCGAAAACGGGGCATTTGAGGAAGAAAAACCATGGAAGAAAAGTGTCTTAGAATGGTCCAAAATAGTGGGTAATGACAGTAAAATATCTATTATACAGTAAGGTCCACTTCTGTACTAATACCCAAATGTGGCTTGGGTTTAAAATATGCATAATTAAAATAATCTGAATAAGAGTTTGGCCTAATATTTAAATATTCTAGAATTAGCCACACCAGACCTGCCCTGACCTAACTTAATCAAGACTGGGTCAATATACAAAGGACATAACCGAAGTTAGTTACCAAATCAAAAAGCTTCCTGGCCACCAAACTAATAACTTTACATTAGAATAAGAGAAAAAATATATATCACGTCTTAGTTACCAAATCAAAAAGCTTCCTGACCACCAAACTAATATATTTACATTAGAATAAGAGCAAATATATATCACGTCATGATCTCATACTTACATCTTTTCTGTTTTACTGGCCATATTCTCTAAATTTCCATGTGAAGAAGGATAATTTACACTTTTTTTAATATGACCAGATCAAATTTGCTTCAGCTGCACACCTCTCTAGATACAGAATGTAAACACTGTCTCTGATTGGCCAACGAGTGACCCTCTTATTCCTGATTGGTTACTGGACGCTGATGCTGATTGGTGGGTTCTTTCAGTTTCCATGGCAACCAATACATGTTTATATACATATACACACATGTTGGAGGTGGTCTGTGGTGCTTGTATTATGTCCAAGAAAACTTCCTCACTCTGTTAAAACTCATTTGGTAACTGCATAGCCTTGTGTTCATAAAAGGGATAGTATATTTTTGGTACATTAGAGCGTCTTGTTGATTTCTCCAAAGTATGCTAGGAAACAGAACCAGCAGAAGAACAAATATTATGATGGTCAGTTGCTTGAAATACTTTTGGAGGAATCATTAAATTTTGCTCCAGATTTACCAACACTGTACGTCCCACTTAAAGGAAAAATGATCTTGCTACTAGTATGGTGACATTTCTGTGCAAGAGTCCTACGGGAAGAGTGAAATGCTTGGACATGGGCTGATTAATTGGTGGGGGTTTTCACCTCCTGTTGATTTACTAAGCTACAATAATGGTAAGCGTATTTAATATTTACCTAACCATATGGAATCTATCTCTAGAGCTAATAGGTTCTTTCAGTGTTAGAACTTATCATTATTATCGATACCACGTTTCCTGTTATATATTTTTTTCTAACGAGTGGGGAGTTCCAGAGCCAGAGGTGAAACAATGTGATCAGAATACGGAAGTGTCCAGTAATTTAGGTCACACTCACATTCACTCCCCATTTCAATCCCATGAAAAATCTCAGCTGCCTTCCACAAGTCCTTACATCCACGACCAATGTTACTTCACTTTGCTTATAAAATAGATGAAAGGAGCCATTCTTTAGGCTGGTAAGTTAAAACTAGGTTACCAGCCCTAATTAACATACATTCCTCCAAGCGAATCTCTTCCACCCTTGCCTGTCAAGTGAAAGTTCTTTTGCTTCATCATTTTTTATTCCAATCTTTCTTACACAATCACTCACTACATCATCTTCTTTACCCCTCAAAATCACTTTTATACAATTTCCACCACTCTTGTATTATTAATTCTTTCCACATTCTCATACTATCTCAGAACATTATCCTCTACTCTCTGATCAAGTTACTTGCTCACACCATACCTTTCACAGATTCAGTCCTCCTCACCCTATCAGTTTTGGAAACTATACACACACTTCTTAGCATATCCATCTGTATGGTTTTTACTCTCGATTTCTCATATTCATGTCACTCCAAGGTTTCACAACCGTATGGGGACAACATACCTTCTTGTTTTACTTCAACATTGAACCAATTACTGAATTCACCATCTCTACGTACCAGTACACAGACCACACTACCATTACAGAAGTTCTACACGTATTCACCAGCCTTCATTTCATACCCATACATTTAGTGCACTTATCATAAATCTTCCACATCCCCATTATTATAAGTTTTCTCTAAATCCCTAAAGACAATAACAAGTTTCCTATCTTTCTTGCAGGCTTTCTCCATCAACTGCTTTACATCAAACACCTCATTCTTTGCCTCCAAGCAAGCCTTCCTATTCAACATTCACCAACTCCCCTGATCTTTCTCGCACCCTATCAATAACCATTTTACCATATATCTTGCCTACTATGCTTACCTGCAGACTTATACATTATTATCTTCTACATGTGAATTATTGTCAGTGTCACAAAATAGTGTCTTAAATTATAATAATCACCGTCGAGTACATGTTTATTTTTAAACTTATAACTTTCAACTACTGTTATACTTTAGACCCTGGACTAGAGAAGGGGATGGTGCAGGTGGCAGTGGTTGGTGCTGGTGACCCTCGCCACTTGTTGCTGACTCTGGCCAGGGGAGGTGCTCGAGGGAAACACCTCAGGGTAAGTGTTATGTAGAACTGCAATAATTTCACGTATATGACAATGCAATCTGAAAAGTTCGACTTTTCCATTATGTAATCTATAATGGATGGGTATTGTCTGCAGGGATGTGGGCAGTACTTAAAGAGATTTGATACCTCTTCGGACCCGAGCCATTACCTTTCCTCTTTTCAACTGTCCTTCCTTCCCTTCATATTCCTTCGTGCTTGTCGTCTTTCTTCTCAGTTTCCTTCACCCTTGTAGTACAAGGTCTTTCTGACTTAGCACAATCTTCCTTCTTTCCCCTTTACTGAATCAAACATATAGGCTACAGTATTGTAATGGAAATTGTTTCAAATAAAACTAACAGTAGTGTAGTGCTGTACTGTTAGCGGCATTTAACTGAATATATCATTCTCTGATACCTATAACATAATTATACAGTGAGATATGATTACTTATGGCCAACATTTAATATATGTTTATGGTGACTCAGATGTATGTGATTGAGGCACAAGTAGAGGTGTACGCCAGGTTACTTCTGCTGGTGGGGACGGCGCTGCAGCTTGGCCTGGGACTAAGGGAGAGGGTTAGTTTACTTCTCGACCTGTGGGCCAACCTTTACCTCCGGCCTACCTCAAGGACTTACCTCGAACTCACGGCTCGCAGACTGGCAATGTAGGAACATTTTGATGAATGCTATATATTGTATCTCCTAATTCACGTGCCTAAGAGAACTATCTGATATTTGTGATGGGAGAAATTGTGAGCTCTAATCCCCCTTCAAAATCTTAAGAACCCACATTTCTCATTGCTAGTAAAAAAATAGTGTAGAATCTTCATGTCTTCCTGATAATGCAGTGCTGTCTCTTTTATATTGTATTTCTTACAGACTATCGTCATAGTATCTGGATTCCCTTACCCATTTATCACACCTTTGCTTCATATTTTAGAATATTTTGTCTTTAATCATACATGCAACCAAACATAATTGGCTTAATATCAGATGGGAAAGAACCATGCATGGGTTATGGGGAATTTAACTGTCTTGAAAATATTCTTCTGTGTATCATACAACGAAGAAATAATACTGGCCCAAACCACTTGACAGGTCGGTGACAGATCCTGGTCAGCACTGTAAGCTGGTGGGTTTGGTGAATGCTGCCCGCCTCAAATACCGAGAGAGAGATGCCCTTGATGCCGTGTTTCGCTCCTGGTATACACTCACCCCGGCTAAGTATGATCCCGCCTTGGCCTGGTGAGTACAACATTATTCTTCACCAGTTATATTGAAGCAACAACCCCACATCCCCTCCCCAGGATAATCAACACGTTATCCATCAAGAAGTAGATAGATACCGTATAAAACTACTGATGGTTCTTCATGTGGTAATTTTTTATAGTATGTATATATATTTCGTGCATGCGTAAGTAAGGGACACTAAAGCGGTGACGGTACTTGTGTGAAGAGAACATTGATATGAAGCTAAGGTAGCAATAATCTAGTAACAGGCCTGAAAAAAAAGAGTTGTTTATTCTGGGTCAATTAATAATTTGTAATATCTTTTTTTTTTTTTTTTTTTTTTTTTTTTTCCAACACATGTAGGGACACACGACAGCGACAGCTCCTGGGTACACGTTACGACTACAAACATGCTGAGGCAGACTGGGCTTGGCATATGCGACTAACTTTTCGTATCCAGAAACTTCATCTTGACATCCACAAAACTGACGCCTCTAACGGGGACACAGATGAGGTACAAGAGGATGGGTATGTAGGGGTAAGTGATGCCTGGGGTCGGGAATTCCTAACCTGGCGTGGATCAGGTCGTGCCTTCACCATAGCCACCGACAACACTGCCACCCTCGCCAACACGTCGCTGGCTTCAGGTACATATTGTACAGTTAGAGTGTTAGACACATGAATGGGTGGTATAGCCCAAGTGAAAGATGGTCAATTTCTCCCAATATCAAGTTCCTTAGTGCCAAATAGGAGACATCAGGGGCAGAAGTCAGTATTGAGGATGGTAATAAAATGCAAGTACCTGATAATAGACACTGGTTACTCAAATGGGATAAGTATCTTTCACCTGGGCTGTACCACCCATTCATGTGTTCAACTGTACATATGTCAAGTCACCTTCAGTTCAGAGTTCACTTAGCTAGTTTGTTTTCCTTTTCCACTACTCCTCAACTCCCGTGTTACTCTCCCGGTGTCACAATAATAATAATAGAAAATAAGAAAATAAATGTATGTGCTCATTGAAGGTTATATTGAGCTAATAACTGCACTGTTGTTACTTATTTAAAAACAAGTACTTAACCAGATCCAAGTCATGCATAGTAAATAGCATTCACTTACTCCTAATACAGGCAGATATATAGCTGATATTTCAAATTAATCTTGTATATTTCCTTAGCTCTTCCTTTAACACTTTTCCTAACCTAATTCTTTATAAGCAATGATATAAAACGAGTCAGTACCTCTATCACTCCTTAGTGGGGACCCCGTGTATTCCTGGAGTTAAAGGGACAGTACACTTTTGATATACTGAACTTTCTTGATTCCTCCAAAGTATGCCAAGAAACAGGACCTGATGAACAAAAAATAATGATGTTCTGTTGGTTGGAATGGTTTGGAGGAATCAGTTGCTCCAGATTTGCCAACACTGTACTTCCCCCTTAACTGTACATAATAGTGTTAGGTTGACGTGTTATTGTGTTGGTATAGTGGTGGTGGTGGCTGAAGGTGCAACACGATACCGACGAGTGGGTTACTGGGGTGACTTGCTCTCTGGCCCCTTCCCTGCCCTTGCCCTTGCCTCACACCTCTCCCTGGTCAACAAAACACAGAATGGTCGGGCCACAGTGGTAAGATACCCAATTCTTTATTTTGTAGCCTTTAGTAACATTATTACAGTAAAGTCCAGTGAGATACAAATAAGGAAGATTTACATTTTTTACATTCTCAGAACCGAGGAGAAATAGGTTATTGAACTGCTTACATTGTTTGTGGGGTTAACTTCTTCAGCCTAGGGAGTATAGAAATAAATAATTATGCAAACTTTGACTCTTTAAACAGTATGGTAAAGGCTGACAATGACTTAACATGCATTTGCCATTATGAATACACATTCCTCATGAAGATGGGAGACGAAAATCTACTTTATTTGTATAGGCTGACTGACATTCCTTTCATCAGAGTGGCAGCGAATTGGCTCTGCGACAACTGGAGTACATATTGCACCAGTTACTGAGTGAATATATGGAAGGGGAAGAGGTGCAAGGAGGGCAGATTATTAAACATGTCCTGGATAGAACGGAGAGGTGTGTTAAGGATGTTGATAATAGTGAGAACCAACAGGGAGAGGGAAGGAATATGGAAATGGAAAGGGACCAAGAATTACAAACAAGCCAAGAAGAAAAAATAGATAACAAGAATGATGAAGAAGGGAGAAGAAGCAAGGAAGAAGAGATGAAAAAACAGGTAGAAGAGGAAAACAGTAAGGGAGGAGAAAAGGAAGATGGAGGTGGAGAAGAAAGGAGCGAGGAAGAAGAGGATAAAGGTAAAGAAGAAGCAAGGAGTCATGTCGAAGAGGGAAAAAACCTGGAAAAAATAGAAAGGAGCAAGGAAGAAGAAGGAAGCAATAAGGAAGAGGGAAAAAAACCTGAAGAAGTGGAGAGGAGCAAGGAAGAAGAGGAAAGGAGCAAGGAAGAAGAGGAAAGGAGCAAGGAAGAAGAGGGAAGGAATAAGGAAGAAGAGGGAAGGAATAAGGAAGAAGAGGAAATAAGCAAGGGAGAAGAGGAAACAAGCAAAGAAGAAGGGGGAATGAATAAGGAAGAAGAGGAAAGGAGCAAGGAAGAAGAGGGAAGGAATAAGGAAGAAAAAAATAAACAGCAAGTAATGGAAAGAAGCAAGGAAGAAGAGGAAAGGAATAAGGAAGAAGAGGAAACAAGCAAAGAAGAAGAGGGAAGGAATCAGGAAGAAGAAAATAAACAACAAGAAGAAAAGAGAAGCAAGGAAGAAAAGGAAACCAGAAAAGAATTAGAGGGAAGGAATAAGGAAAAAGAAAATAAACAACAAGAAGTGGAAAGAAGCAAGGGGGGAGAAGAGGAAAGAAGTTTAGATGAAGAAAAAAATCAGCAAGATGAAGCGATCCAGGGAGTGGAGGAACGGAGCCAGAAAAATGAAGATAGCGATGGGAAAAAAAGAGAGGAAACGAGCCAGAGTAATGAAAACGTCAACCAAGAGCGACAAGAGACTAATAAGGTACGCGCGAATTCACACCTAATGCGCAAGAGAGGTTTCGTGGCCCAGAGAAGAACTATTAAAGATATACATGGAAAGCCAATGGGAAAAGAGCCTCCACAAACACCGAAGCAGGAAAACTATATGTGTCAGACTGAAGGGACGAGTACTATTAGGAAAACTTTTAAATGCAACGCTACTGCTGACTTAGAGGGTATAAATTATTGGGAGGTAGCAGGAAACTCGAAAATAAATCCCCATGGAACTCAATCTCACACTATTAAAGATTCACAAGGTCACGAAAGAATCAACATTGGAAGAGCAAAGGATTGTATCTCAGAGGATGAGGTGGTGAAGATCTTGGGTTGCCAGCGTAGCCACAGTCTTGATCAAACTACAACAGGTGTAAAAGAAAGGGTTAATAAAGGCCCTGCGAGGCGCTGTAGGTCGACGGGCGAGTATCCTACGGCAACACCACGAAAGAAGAGTTCTGTGGAGGGAGGTCGTCCTTACTTCGATTACTTGCAGCTGGAGGGAGTAGAAGTAATCTTGTTGTCTCCTTCTCGCCTTGGTGATCTCTCATCGCTTCACGAGGTATACAATCATTTAATGTTACGCGTTTTTGTTATATTATTTAATGTTACTCGTTTTTGTTATATTATTTAATGTTACGCGTTTTTGTTATATTATTTAATGTTACTCGTTTTTGTTATATTATTTAATGTTACGCGTTTTTGTTATATTATATAATGTTACTCGTTTTTGTTATATTATTTAATGTTACGCGTTTTTGTTATATTATTTAATGTTACTCGTTTTTGTTATATTATTTAATGTTACGCGTTTTTGTTATATTATTTAATGTTACGCGTTTTTGTTATATTATTTAATGTTACTCGTTTTTGTTATATTATTTCTTATAGATCTTTGTGATGATAAGTTTTCGGTATTTCTATGTAGTTGCTTAATCCCTGGCATTATTACATTTATTTTTGCATTCACTTTCATACCCATAAAAAAAAAAAAAAAAAAAAAAAAAAAAAAAAAAATTAATAGAGGAAGTCCCTAATAGCTTTTGTTTATAAATTTAGGGTTCTCATAAGTATCTGAAAATGTACTCAACTCTGTATGTAAGTTGTGTTGACTGAAAGGAAACAAGTGCACATTAGTCAGGATAATATTTAACAGCATTACCACTGAAAGTCGAAAATTCTTATTGGCCAAGTGGAAGGCAACTGACTGATTCCTCCATATTAAGTCAGAAAACACAATACCTCAGCACACGAGTACGTGATTCGTTTTGTAACCTAATTTGGAGGAATCTGTCGCCACCCACTTCGTCCAAAAGAGAGCATAAAATTAATACCCTCTTGGTGATAAATCTGGAGCAAATAATTCCTCCAAACTATTCTAGGCAACAGGGCACCATTATATTTATTCATTGGTTCTGTTTCCTGGCGTAGTTTGGAGGAATCAAGACACTCCAATAATTCCTCCAAACTATTCTAGGCAACAGGGCACCATTATATTTATTCATTGGTTCTGTTTCCTGGAGTACTTTGGAGGAATCAAGACACTCCAACATACCAAAAGTGTATTATTACCCTCTTAATTAATGTAGGTGGAAGGTGGACTGGATGTTGTTTACCTGTCAGCAGCCACGGCCCATCTGCTCAACCCTTCCCTCCTCACCTCACACCTCCGTCCACACTCCACACTCATCCTAGAGACCGTTCAGTGAGTAGCATTTGCACCCAGAGTATTCCTTCTCTACTTTATTCCTACTACTACTACTTTACTACTACTATTCCTGTTCTACTTCAAGTATTCCTTCTCTACTTTATTCCTACTACTACTACTACTTTACTACTACTATTCCTGTTCTACTTCAAGTATTCCTTCTCTACTTTATTCCTACTACTACTACTTTACTACTACTATTCCTGTTCTACTTCAAGTATTCCTTCTCTATCTTAAGTATTCCTTCTCTGCCTTAAGTATTCCCTTCAATCGAGTAATCCTTCAATACCTCGACATAATACGACCCCTTTCGGCCCCAGTCATTCCCTATCAATTCTTTAACTGTCCACTCTTTATTTCTATTCCCTTCATGCTTGCTGTCCCACCTCTCATTCATCTGTTTCCTTGTCCTACAGGGCTTTCTAGGACAAGGTTATCCCGGCAGTCACACGCCTAACAGACGGTTTAACGTAGAGTTCTTAGCTGTTTTTTTTAGCTCACTGCCTCGCAAGAAAATAACCCAAGTTCTTCAAATAATTTTTCAAGAGAGTGACTAAAGTTTGTCCCCCAGAATGTTCCCGGAACTGACTGACAACCAGGTGAAGGCGTACGAGGCTCAGGTAACGACCACAGCGGAGAAGTCAGGTTGGGTGAGGAGCGGACCTGACCCACTCTGTCACCTTACTTTCCGCAGGTGAACCACACCACCTGGATCTTCTCTGTGGCGGACCTCAATGTCGAAGAATATAAATATTTAGATAAAACTATTGGATAAAACAGCAGAAATCGGTATTCTTCAAATCACCGAGGGCAACACAGGTCCCTCAAATAATACCGAAATCTTACTGTAAGTTAACCACAAAAAACTAATGTATTGGATATCAGGGTTTTACTGGAACGCTTCAGTAAATTTGTTGCAGTGAAGAAGTTAATCATCAGCATCAGCATATATAAGATTAAGCAGCACGTAGAACTATTTTATTCAGTAATTATTCAGAACTGTAAGATCAACCACTGCTGTCTAAAGTTGTAAACACTGACGACTTGGTGCCTTAAATACCCTTAGGTATTATGGATAGTAATTTATGTAAATATAATCCACCCACGTGAATATCCTCTATGTGAAATACCAGGAAGTATTGCAGTATAATTGGACAATCCGAAACTTACAAAAATATATAGAAATTGTTTTGTTTTGAAGGTCTATTGCTAGTTAATCTGTAGGTAATGACTGATAACTTCTGCTGTGTTCCATTCTTATCAGACACGGAACAGTATTATCATATTATCTGGTCCAGGACATAGTTAATTTGTGCTTTCTATGACCTGCTGCAGATAATTCGGAGACTTAATCAGAATGGAAAAATGGAAAAACTAATCGACAGGGTGAATAGAAAAAACCGAAACCTAAGATTTCGTCTTCATTAATATTTTTTATTAGTGCCGTAGTCTGCACGTGTAAAACTGACGAAAATCACAGATGAAGAGTTTATGTAGCATCGGATTAGCGAGTTGCATTGTTACTCTGATATACACTGGCTGGCAGAGGCAAAATACACTTGTATGATATCACATGTGTGCAAAGCCAACCTCTGTATGACGTAATTTATCCATACAGAATACTGACCATTATGATTGAAAGTATTGTTACAGGGTACTTACTACTTAAGGGGAGGTTCTCTTGTTGGTACATTGGAAGGCTACTGATTCCTCCTAACTATGCCAGAAAACAGACGCCCTCAATGGTACTCATAGGGGATCTTCTGTTTTCTAGCAAAGTTAAGAGGAATCAGAGACCTTCCAATTCACCAACAAGAAAACCTCTCCTTAAGCTGACATACAAACCTATGATAGAGTCGGGGAGAGACGGTGATGTTATTTCCCACACTGGCTGGTCAGTGAAAGAACTTCACATAATCATGAGTGACATCCTCAACACAAAGAAATTGGGAAAACAATAAGGTAAAGAACCTTGAAGAATATGAAATGTATGTTTTTGAATAGTTTATTTAAAGAAGGAAATGAGAGACATAAACAGGGAGATTAAAGGAAGATATTATATGTCACTCGCATTACTGGTAAGACTGTGATGATCTAACATATGTTGTGACAGAAAGAATAATAATAGCAAGCAATGGAGGAAAGACAAAGAAATAAACATATCCTTAAATAGTGTTGCAAATGTGAAGATAACAAACAGGGCAAAGAGGAAAGGGTCAGGAACGAAAAGGAGCGAAGTCAGGGTAGAAACCAAGAGGCAAGGTAGGAATAGACGGGAGTGGTCTGGATAGGACAAGACAGAACTCGGTGAGAAAGAATATAAGAACATAGGATTGGAGAACACTGCATAAGGTCTGTGGTTCCAGCTCTGGGCTGCTCCTGATGGGACAGGGTAGGAATGGATTAGGCAGGGCAGAGCAGAGCAGGGTAGAGAAAGTCAATACAGGTCAGGTATGATTATATGGATCGAAACAGGAGCTACTTACCTACAGAACACACTCCAGGAAAGCAGGGAAAGAATGATGTCATAATTGCACTCACCCTTCTAATACTATGTATGCTGCACTACTTGTTGGAGATGCTCAAATTTTTAAAAAGTAAGTAGTAGACATTTAGTGTAGTTTATTCAGAGGGATGATGCACGGACTGTACTCGTTCCTTTAACACCAAGTACTTTTGGGAAGATGCTCAGAGTAAAATAGGTACAAAATTTAGAGTAGTTGTGAGCAGAGTAGTTATGAAAGGGTATCTCTATAATAGCATCATCCTTGTAACACTTAGAGTGCATTTAATGTTTATTAAGGAAAATTGCACCAGTTCTCTCATCTAATTCTTATTTGTTTTTCCTTTGGTAGCCATTTGAAGGGGAAACCGAGGTCAGTTCTATCACAAATATAAACTGATTGACAAAAAACAATTCATATACACTGACAACTTTGCGAAACATTATTATTAAAGATCTGAGAGCAACTTGAAGGGGACCGGTGCATTTTCGTTAGGAGAGTAAAAAAGGCACCATCAGAATTAATACTTTGCAGATGCTCAGTTAAAGTAAAGTAAGGTAGAGTAGTTGGTGTTTAGAAATAAGGGACTTATCTCTTGTCGGTGAATTGGAAGGCCACTGATTCCTCTAAATTATGACCACAATATACAAAGCTGCTACTCGTGTACTGAAATAGTCTGTTTCCTCGCATGTTTTGGAGGAATCAGAAGCCCTACATTATGACCACGAGAGATTACACCCATTAAGTTCTGCCATGGAGGAAGGAGAGACCAGGAGTTAGAACACCTCAGAACACATTATCACTACGAAAGATTACACCCATTAAGTTCTGCCAGGAAGGAGAGACCAGGAGTTAGAACACCTCAGAACACATTATATTGTCTGCAACACTCGGTTAGTTAGAGTTTAGAAATATATATATATATACTGTATAATATAGTACTCTGGGTTACCCGAAGGCATGAGTAATGTGCCTTCACATGTATATCCTAATAATCACACAGTGCCGTGTAAATAAATATGAACAAGTTACACCATTCAAAAATCAATTTATACCCACGAGGCCACAGACACTGACTGGCCCATGCAGGGTTCGATTACCGGGTGGTGTAACTTGTTCATACTTCTATATAGATATATCTCATCTTTAGATAATAATGGTAGTATGTGTTGTCTCTTCATGTTTATATATATATATTCATATGATATATACAACAACAGCGTTCCGTAAATAAATACAAAATTGTATGAACATTGAGAGACGAAGTTAGTGTCCAGAAAAGTGAAAAAAAAACATGTGGTACAGTTACCTCCAAAAATTTCGAGACACTACCAGGTACCTGTTAGACTCTAGCAGGTAGTGTCTCGAAATTTTTGAAGGCAACTGTACAATTCTAAGGAACCATTTGTCCTTGATATGTAGCTGTGGCGTGGGATTCAATTTGGTTCCTTCTATGTAAATAATTATCGGACAGAACGATGACACAACTTCAGTCTTTCACTTTACAAATTAATACCACAGGTGGATATGCAATATTAAATGTATATCTGATAGTATATTTAGTTTACCTATATTTAGTTTACCTATTTACTGCTCGTATTTGCATAATTTACTTAGTCTAAATTTATACAAAGGAATATAAGTTTTGAAAGCATAATATTTTTCTTCGTAGCATAAATTTTCTCTTTGAAATCTAATGTAACGTTCTGTGAGTTTTTGGGTGTTATGCATGTAAAGTCGCGGCCCACAATCCTTGATCAGAGTGTAAGGGAAAGTCTGGTCCAGGATTATGTGCCGCGACTGTACGGTATATCAGTCAGTGGCTTTGACGATAGTACATTACAGGTACGATGGCTCTGTATACAATCAAGGGAGTCATCGTACCGCTACCACACGATCGTCAACACCATGACTGCTGTTCTTGCATACGGCCCATTGTCTGTCCCGTCAAGTGTTCTTCTCTGTTGTTCTTCCATTGTTATTTAGTGCTACGTGTTCTCTGTTGTTCTTCCATTGTTATTTTTTTAATGTTACGTGTTCTCTGTTGGGATGTTATACTATGATAATTGTATTGTATATGAATTAAAAGGTATTGTTTCATTTTAAGGGAGTAACACACTTCTGGTATATTGGAGTGCCTTGATTCCTCCAAAGTATGCCAGGAAACAGGACCAGAAGAACAAAAATATTAGTGTTTGTTTGTTTGTTCTGTTGCTTGGAATAGTTTGGAAGAATCATTTGCTCCAGAATTGTCAAAAGTGTATATAATTATTATCCCCTTAACCCAACCAATGATTCCTTTTTATATAAACACTGTGGAAAATAATGACTAATGCCTGGTACTAGAATGGCATGATTAGACTGTACAAAAATGATAATGTATGTCATCCTTTGTAGGCGAATCTGATGGCTACTGATTCCTCCAAACTATATCCGGAAACAGACAACCTCAATACAAGATCAATGGATGTGTTTTTTTTGCATAGTTTGGGGGGGATCAATAGCTCATCTTCAATTGTCAAAAATAAAAGATAGAAAGTACAGATATATTTTCCCTCTTTATAACTATATACGTATCACTTTGCAAGTTGTAATGTGCATGTGAGTTGATATGACATAGACTCAGAATATGGGTTTAAAGCTTATGTGTGTGTGTGTGTGTGTGTGTGTGTGTGTGTGTGTGTGTGTGTGTGTGTGTGTGTGTGTGTGTGTGTGTGTGTGTGTGTGTGTGTGTGTGTGTGTGTGTGTTATAAACCCACCCAATCTAATTCCACGAAGACTAAGTGTGGTGGATGGAATCAAGACCTTGGATATGGTAATAATAACAATAATAATCATAGTGGTGGTGGTGGTGGTGGTGACGTGAATGAAGGAAGTGCAGGGCAGGATGACAGATACACAACACACAGTCATGAGGGACGAGGCTTGCTGTGGTCGCCAGTCGAATCTCTCTGGCAGCCGTACTACTGTTGTAACTTTCCAATATCAGTTCTACTCCAAGGCTTCCAATGGCAGGTGTTCCTTGATAAGCTGTAGAGGGACATGGCAGATATTAACACAGGATTACACTAAAACAATTCTATATCTTCATATGTCCATTATATCATCAAAACAACAGTCTCAGCCTCTGATCTATTCTATTTTTGTTTTAATTTTCTATAGCTGATGATAACACAATGTCCACAGGTGACCATTATCGTACACAGGGTAAAAGTGTTCGGTCAAGGCTTCTCATACAGGAATTTAGAATCCCGTATCATTTTGCCAATCGGATGCGACTTGTTTGTTGATATCAGATGTGGACATAAACCATCAAACTATATAGAAAAATATTCGACAATAGTGACGAAAGAGACGACCACACATCAACACACCTTTTTATGATATACAATTACACAACAACACACAACACACAACGAGGAGCAACATCACATCACACCTCTTCTGGGACTGTTTGTTACGTTATTATAAAAGGTAGCAAAAGTTCTGTCGTCCCTCATGTCCCTCTCTCTAAGAACCTTGATATGATTTTTAGTGTCACGGTTCCGATGGCCCGAATCAACATTAACACGGATGAATTTATTGAAAGATAGTTTATTATGTTGCTTTGAACTGACATGATTTACATTCAGTTTTCGTTTTAGGAAGCAAGAAAGACATGACTTTTGCTGTTGATGGTATTGCTCTCATACTTACGACGAGACATGAACTGTTAAATTATAATATCAGTCTTCACAAAAAAATAAACTCTGTAGCTACTGTCTTCTTTACTATTACGGCTACAACAACATACATACACATGAGACGTAAATTTTATAACCTTCACTGTACTGCAGGATTTGAGTCGATTATTTTAGTTGCAGCCAAATATATACATTGAGTTATACAAGTTAATATATGAGTATAGGAGTTTAACTTGGGGCTTGTGTACACCTAGTATAAGTATGTGAATTTATGCTCCAGAACACTGAAAAATTAGTTGTTTGTTTCACTTATTTTCTGCTCTCTTTTATGTATATCATCTTCCTCTGCCTCACATTACCAGAGAAATCAACACATAGAAATTACATTGGCTGGAAAACGAGTATCATACAAGGCGGTGTGTGTTATAAAATCTGGTGTTTGGGAATATGACATAATAATGAGCTTTAATAGAGTATAGTTTTCTTTCTTATGACTTTCTGTTGGCTGTCAAGTGAGTATGTATCAGTTTTGTCAGTACAGTTAGTCAGTTATTTGATATAAGTGGAATACCGGAAAGAGTTTTTAAGCCATTAATAGTGAGAGTCCCTGTTTGTTTAGCATTCCTACTGATTCAGGCTAAATGATTCTACACATTTCGCATATGAAGAGTCAAGTTAAATAAACATAAAACGTTATTCATGAGACAAGAGGTTCTGTGATCTTCATGTCCCTTGTTAGTTAGAGAAAGGAAAGGAAGAGGTCCTGAATTCCTGCTGTAAATGTGTCGCTTCCACAGCGCTGGATCCAATGGACATAGAATGAATAACAGACCAAAACTCGTGGGTACTACATGCTATATACAGTATAGTGCGTTGGCAGTGACATGGCAATGTTTTAAACATAAAATTCAAGCAAGCAGTGTCTAGAAGGAAGCAATATATTATTAGTAATATCGTTGAAACAACTGTTAGTGAGACCTTAATAAGTTTATCCTTGTACAGTTTCTCCGACTCCCATCGCCTGATGGGGACGGTCTTGCCGTTCCTCCTGAGGCAGACACGTAGGTCCGCCTCATCAAAGATGCCGACAGGGTCAAGCCTGTGGGTGTTAATCTTCTCCACTAGGTACTCCGTGTAGTGAAGCCTGAGAGAGACAAAGGTAAGGCTAGCCAAACAAAATTAAAAGAGAATAAAAACAAGTAATAATTTAGAGGAGGATGTTACCTTGCTGAGTCTCTTCAGGTAGTACTGGTCTGATTCCCACGCCCGCCGCAAGGGCACCTTCAGGTTCTCTCGACGGAATACAAATCTCACATCCTCCTCATCCATAATGGGTAGTGGGTCTACTATATTTTTAAAACACAACTGACCCAAATAGTCAATGTAGTGACTTCTGTAAAGAAGGAAGCTGGTCTTAGAAACCAATATTTTTGGAAGATAAAGAATATAACCCATATGCTAATTACGCTGTGGTTTTAATGCTAAACATTCCTTCTTTACAAAATCACTGCAGTATACAACAACTGATTCCAGGAATAAGTATTGTATAAGTATACACCTACTATACAATACAGAGTAAAAATATACACTGGAATATGGGAAATCTGATACGTGACTGAAATAATTGAAGGACCAGGATGGTGTTACCTCAGAGGACATCTGGAAAATGAATATTGCAAACTCGCAACTAAGATATATTAAGAGTAAACTTACGTGTGTAACAAAAGTAAATTTTGGCTATTGTGATCTACGAATTGTAATGATTAAATGTTCAATTTCAAACACAGAGTTTGTCATATATATTTCTACGAAAAAAGACTGGCAATTCAGTAAAAAGCCTTTAATTCGTAAGATACGCAAATGATGCCCGCAATTGCAATAATTTTCGCTGATTGAGACAATATCACATAACTATGGCACTACAGATTTGAAAAAACATTACATACAAAATTTGAAGTTTTTGTTGTTTTTGTTTTTTATACTGGTTCCTTTAGAGTTTCCGAGCTCTAGTGTTATTCCAGACCGAAGCGGTGGTGACGGCTTGAGGGATGTGAAAGAACACCCTGGACACTGGAGATATATACTAAACAAAACACAAACGTAGGGAATAAAAATAACATGAACATTTCTATCAATATTGTTACTGTTATTCCTGTCCCTTTAGTTAATATATATATATATTCATTCTTACGTTACATTCTCTATCTTTTACGATAATTCACTCAGCAAAAGCAAATAACATTTTGTCGTTGTTAATTAATATAGACTAAGCTCGAATAAATAATGCAGATGAAAACACCATTTTACGAGAAGATATTAGTGAAAATATATCACCTCTGTCAAGGAAATTAACAGTTCCGAAGCGTGGCCAATGAAGACTCTTTTTTAACTGTACTCATATCTACAGACATTCTCAGTAAACCACACTCACAGTACTGACCCTAATATAAGTATATCCATTAATCATACCTACATCTGTACTGAAATTTACTTCTTATTTCATACCTGCACAGTCCTGCATATCCATTTGGCACCACACGACCACAAATATCGTCTTTGAGACCGTCTGGCAATTCCTTCTGCTCCTGCACTTGACACAAAGCTCGTGTGCCACTTCCCTGATGTTCTGAGGAGCCCCCTTGTGGTTCAGTGTCGAAGCTCACACCAGCCTCCTGGGAAGATGATGAACGAGAGTAAATAACACTCATTCTTCAAACACTCAGTCAGTCCCTTGGTTCTTGATCGCTACTATCTATCTGTCTGTCTGTCTGTCTGTCTGTCTGTCTATCTATCTATCTATCTAAAACAGAATAAACATTGTACGGTAATCGTCCGTCTCAGCTTTTTTTGT
Organism: Petrolisthes cinctipes; assembly: GCA_033782935.1. Taxonomy (NCBI): domain Eukaryota; kingdom Metazoa; phylum Arthropoda; class Malacostraca; order Decapoda; family Porcellanidae; genus Petrolisthes; species Petrolisthes cinctipes. The sequence goes on along the minus strand of JAWQEG010002258.1, from coordinate 5,881 downwards.
CACAATCAGATGAACAGAATCCCGACTCACGAGGCTAAGAGTATCGAAGTACAGGTTCATAATGCCGTGAAGTCGTAGATGGTAAGAGAGAAACAAACAGCACATCATCAGTCACAAAAAAAAAAAAAAAAAAAAAAAAAAAAATGTCATTAAAAAGTATACTGAGGAAGATAGAGGACATGAAGCGTACATAGGCAATGCTGGGTGGTGTTTGAATTCCGTGCCATTTAATTAAGGGACCCAGTGTTGTAGTAAAAAAATTGGAGGTAAATGAGTCCTTCAAATATTACCACGAAACACCACCTATATGGAAGGAGCGGCGTGTTTCGTGGCATAGTCAGGAGGAATCAGTAGCCTCCAATTTTTATACACGATCACAAGGGCCTTAAGGGGGAAATTTGGTGTTTATAAATCTGGAGCAACTGAATCCTCCAAACTATTTCAAGCAACAGAACACCATTAAATTTAGTTCATCTGGTCCCGTTTCCTGGCATACTTTGGAGGAATCAAGGCACTCCAATGTAACAAAAAAGAATCACCACCTTAAGAGGAGTGTTTTCTGAATGTCACTCAACCAGAACGTCCTCATGTAATTTACCTTGAGCAAGTTTTGGAGTTGCTGAGGTTCCTTGTCCCTGAGGTAGAAGAGGCAGTTCCTCGGGTGGTGAGCGTGAAGACCCAGCCGTTCACAGTAGGGACCCACCGTGCACCTGTAATACCAACAGTTTGATGCACTTTTCCTGTAGCATTATAATTTTCTGGATCTGTAACACCACTTGATGAACTTTATTATTTATCCTGTGTTTAGCTAAAGTTTTAACATGAAATATCACAAATTCTAGCACAGTTTGGACGTAAATTTGAGCTTAGAATTTGAACATGTATAAACTCACAATTCCTGACGCAAGCGATTCACTCTAAACTTGTATCCTAAAAGTTGATCATGAAAAAGCCTAAATCATTATACTAACTTTTTACCCTGACGGAATGGTTGGCCACAGCCCGAACAGAACTCGAATTTACACTGAGTACAAGTGAAGTGCATACACCCTCCCTTGGCCAGTGAATAGGTGAACCTGTTGGAAAAGAGAAAGAGAGAGGTTAGTCAGTGCTTGAGTTTCCTTTATTCTGCATCATTTTTATACCTTCATAACCAGTCAGTCACATCTCTCTAGGACTTCCACTACGTTTATGATTCATAGCATCACTACCGTAACATTGAGAGCCTATATATCTAGACATCTATGTTGGGTTTTCATACACTCATAAACCATCATATCGTCTCCTTCACCACTTTCATCACTACCTTCATAGCATCACTATCGTAACATTGAGAGCCCTATATATCTAGACATCTATGTTGGGTTTTCATACACTCATAAACCATCATATCGTCTCCTTCACCACTTTCATCACTACCTTCACCACATCACCATCAGTCACAATCACCTTACAGGTTTATGAAGAAGTTTCATTAATTCATAAGTCCTTGAAGATCGAAATAGCTGATATGCATCCATTTTAAAAGCTGCTATACCGGACTACAGGAGCAAAGTATAACTGTCTTCAGGCAATGAAATAACAAATTACTCCCTTAGCATAAGGTAAAAAACACATCCAGGACAGATCTAGGACTAGAACCCAAGCCTGCCTCAGCAGCTTACAACGAAACCAATCCGTGACTTACTTGCACTTGGGACAGGTGATGCCACACTCAGCGAGGTGCTTGGCCACTCCCTGCGCCGCCACCTCTGCATCGTTGTCGGCCTTCCAGCGGGCGAAAGCCACACAAGAGATACCCTCATGCGCAGCCTCCCACTGTCGTCCAAACCATACACAGTCACAATTAGAATTTGTTCTAAAGATTTTTATGTTCACAAATTTCCTTGAATTTAGATGTATAGTTGTATATTTTAGCACAATAGCCACCCACTGGTTCAGGGCAATACAGTCACATAACTAGACTCCTAACAACAGCCAAAGTACACCATAACAATTAACACCCACACAGGGAAATAATATCACACCCACACCTACAACAGACAAACACACATTAAAAAAAACAACTATAGGTAATAAGCATGACTACATCTAAACACACGGGTGACACAGACACACACCAAAACACACAACCATATACCAAAACAAACAGGCACACACCAAAACCATCAACCATTCACCAAAACACAAACCAAAACAAGCACTCAATCACCACACACACAGCGACACACAACCAACACTGAGAACCACAGAGTCACACATAAACCAAACTCTCACAGTCACACCCAACATCAAGTTTACAATGATACTGACGGAGGTACGGCACTGAGCACAGGTGACGTTCTTGCAGTCAGGGCAGATGAGCTTCCTGGCGCGGGGGTTGGCGATAAAACCCGAGGAACACTGCAACCAGACCAAGACAATGTTGTGAATGGAACGCTGTTATAATGAAATATACTCCATTCTCATTAAAAGGGGGTCAGGGGGAAAATGTACCGGCTCCTTCATTTTATGTCTTGTCTTTTACGGTAAATATTATACAATCCAAGACAAATTACGTCAAAAAATGTACATAACCAGTTACAGTACTTATCTGCAATTTATAAACACTGGAATCTACGGAAAAAGTACTTCAAAAATCATATTACCTTGGAGAGTTGGAGGAAATCGGTGCAGGATAAAATATACTCATAAATATTCATTAATATCTTTATGTGATGTAATAATATCTCATTTACTTATAGAAATCAGAATTTATACTCATGTTTATCCTTTGTAAGTTATGAATCCATGTAATACATTTTTAAGGTAAACTGGACTACCAAGAATGAAGTAAAGGAGTTATATATATTGTCATAATTATGTTGTCAGATTTTTTGAGGTTATATGTATTGATTCCTTAAAAATCTATCACGAAACATCAATTCTATCAGTAAAGCAAAGTAGGCTTTCGTATATAGATATTATAATTTGAAGGAAACAGATGCCTACAAATCGCATATATACAACAGCCAAATATATTTAGAATTATTTCACGGTGTCCCTCCCAAAGACAAACCAGAGGAACCCAGAGTTACATAGAGTTACATAGAAACACAGAGCACAACAGACCTTACGGTCCAAACGAGGTGACCTGATTAGAAGGTTACTGGTAGAGAATGAATTACTCCCCAGTGATAGTCGTAGGTAAGGATAGCAAAGTAGAAGGCTCTCTCCCCACCCTCCAATCCCTCCGGCCTGAGCCGTACAGGAAATAAAGTCAGGAATGGGAACCTTGTGGGGTTGGCAGAAATACTCCACAAGGAAATTTTATAGGAAAGATAGAAAGTAGGTGAAATTTGGCTAACTTGCCACCTGTAATGGGCAAAAATTATTCATTAGTAAACATTGTAAGTCGGGGATTAGACGCAAGGTGTTTATCTAAGCGACGTTTGAAGCTGTCTACGGTGTTACAGTCTATTACATTACGGGGAAGCGCATTCCATAAGTTGACGACTCGGTTAAAAAAGAAATTCTTTGATTCGTGCGAATTAAAAGATTTACCTATGATTTTGCAGCCGTTTCCTCTCGTGTAGTTTGATTGATCAATAGTGAAATATTTGGTGCAGTCCATATTATCTATGCCTTTGATTATTTTAAATACCTGGATTAAGTCACCTCTCAGTCTACGTTGTATCAATGGGAATAGATTTAATTCACTTAGCCGCTCATCGTACGTTTTATTTCTCAGACTTGGTATCATTTTAGTAACTCTACGTTGGACTCGTTCCAATTTTGCTATATCTTTCTGGTAGTACGGGCACCAGGCTTGAACACAATACTCCATAAGGGGACGGACCAAGGAATTATACAATGTGAGGATTGTGTCTTTAGATTTAAACTCGAATGCTCTGCCGATAAAGCCGATAGTTTTATTTGCTTTCTTAATTACTTCCGTACACTGCTGACTGGGTTTTAGGTTACTTGATACTGTTACCCCTAAGTCTGTCTCTCGATCCACGCTTTTAAGTTGCTTACCATTTAATGAGTAGTTTGCTGTTACGTTACGATGTCCGATGTGGAGCACTTTACATTTATCTGAATTGAAGGACATTTGCCAAGTTTCCGCCCAATTTGACAATTTATCGAGATTATCTTGCATTTCTTTAGTCTGAGCGTTAGTGAGTACTGTATTTGCAATTTTGGTGTCGTCGGCAAACTTCGATATTATACATGAGAGGCCTTCGTCTATGTCGTTTATGTAAACTAGGAATAGGATTGGCCCTAAAACTGACCCCTGTGGCACCCCGCTCGTAACATCAGTCCAACTAGAAGATTTTCCATTTATTACCACGCGTTGTTTACGGTTGCTTAGCCAATTCTCTATCCATCTTACGGTATCGCCTTGGATTCTGTGTGATTTTAATTTAGTTATTAAGCGTTTATGGGGAACTTTGTCAAAGGCCTTTTGGAAATCTAGATAAATTATGTCTACTGCTTTATTCTTATCGTATTCATTGAAAATGTCATTTAAAAAGTCTAATAGGTTCGTTAGGCAAGAGCGTTTATTACGAAAACCGTGTTGAGTGTCTCTAAGTAAGTTGTTTTCCTCTAAGTGATTTGTAAGTTTATCTCGTATGATTGTCTCTAGCATTTTGCATACGACTGAGGTTAGGCTGATAGGGCGATAGTTGCTAGGTAGAGATTTGCTGCCTTTTTTAAATATTGGTGTTACGTTAGCGAGCTTCCATTCGTCAGGTATTGTTCCGGTGTGTAAAGAATAGTTAAAGAGCAGAGTCAGAGGTTTTACTATTTCACTTTTCGCTTCCTTTAATACGCGAGGGGAGATCGTGTCTGGGCCAGGTGACTTATTTACATTTAATTTATCAATACATTTTATTACGTCCCTTTCTGTAATGCTGATATTACTTAATACCTCGGTGTTTTCATTTTGGACTGTTGTTTCTGTTGGTATATCGTTCGGGTTTTCTATAGTAAAGACTGATGCAAAGAAGTGTTAAGGATACCACTCATTCGCTCCTCATCTGTAGTAAAGTCCCCATTCTCATCAAGTAGTGGTCCTATAGTTGACGTGAGTACTTTCTTATGCCGAATATAACTGTAGAACTCTTTCGGGTTTGTCTTACTTTGATTTTGCAACGTGTTTTTCAATAGTAATTTACTCTGTTTGATTAACTTTTTGGCTTTTCTTCGTAAGTCTGCAAACTTGGCCCGCTCGCTATTGTCGTCTGTGATTTTTACTCTATTGTGGGCGTTCTTTTTGGCGCGTAAACAGTCGGCTATGTCTTTACTCCACCACTTGGGCTTTAAGTTTTGTGCTGAACGTCGGTTTTTTAACGGGTATGCTGTCTTTGACCGCTTTTTGTGTACGCATTAATGAAAAAGTTCCATTGTGTATTAATGTCAATAGTGTCTCGCAGACATTTCCAATCGGTATCTTTTAATATCGCACTGAGTTGGTGAAAATTAGTGCATTTGTCGCGGCTTCTAGCCGCTTAAATTGTATTTATTGGTTTGCGAAACCAGTACAGCTGGTTGCTATAGGATAGGCCCCTTCACAAGCCCAGGCCCCATGTAGGCATAATCTGGGTTGGAGGTCAATTCCGTGACGTTCATCAGAAGTAAATAAAAATTCAAATCTGGCGCTGCTACTGATAGTGGAGCCACCTGGAGGTGGTGAGGTGAGGTATTAAGCCCCTCCTCCGCTGAATACCGCTCGTCCACTCCAATGAGAAAGAAGTGAGTGTCTGCCGCATCGGGAGGTGGGTGGGACAGTAAAAGCTGTACTGGTTTCGCAAACCAATAAATACAATTTAAGCGGCTAGAAGCCGCGACAAATGCACTATTATTGGTATAGTGAAACCAGTACAGCTGGTTGCTA
>JAWQEG010002257.1:15000-42743 GCA_033782935.1 Petrolisthes cinctipes | reverse complement strand
AAAACTTAGTGGTTTATCTCGCCAACTTTGATACCACCAAAAGTAGCGGCAACTCACTCACTCACACACACACACACACACACACAGATCACCAACAGCACCATTTTTTTTATCCCTTTCCTTCTCTTTCTTTCTTTCGTATTTGCTGTCTCACTTTTCCTATCACCTCTTTCTTTCCATCTACTTCCTTCGTGTTTACTGTCCCACCTCTTTTATTTTTATCAACATTTCCTTTCCTCCTATTTCCTTCGTGTTTTCTGTCTCACCTCTTTTATTTATCCCTTTTCCTTTCCTCCTACTTCCTTCGTGTTTGCTGTCCAACCTCTTTTATTTATCACCATTTCCTTTCCTCCTACTTCCTTCGTGTTTTGTATCCCACCTCTTCCTTTCCTTCTGTTTCCTTCGTGTTTTCTATCCCACCTCTCGTATCACTTCTTCCTTTCCTCCTACTTCCTTCGTGCTTGCTGTCCCACCTCTGATATTCCCAAAGTAAACTACCCACTTAATCAAGGGAAGGTTCTCTTGTTGGTGAATTGGAAGGCTACTGAATTCCTCCTAACTAGACCAGGAAACAGACACCTTCAATCAGTGACACCAATAGGGGATCGGTTTCGTGGCAGAGTTAGGAGGAATCACAACACACCTTCCAATTCACCAACAAAACAATCTTCCCTTTAAGGTGGTGGTAATTCTTTTTTGGTTACATTGGAGTGCCTTGATTCCTCCAAAGTATGCTAGGAAACAGTAGGACCAGAAGAGCAAAAAAAGTAATGGTGTTCTGTTGCTTGAGTACATTGGAGTGCCTTGATTCCTCCAAAGTATATGCTAGGAAACAGTAGGACCAGAAGAGCAAAAAAAAGTAATGGTGTTCTGTTGCTTGAAATAGTTTGGAGGATTCAGTTGCTCCAGATTTACCAACACAAAATTTCCCCCTTAAATTCTACTCGACTGGCAAAGGAGAGGGGATAATTCGATGCACTTTACTCCTTTTAGCAGAATACAGGAGGTGTGACGTGGCCTATAAAACCATCATCATATTGTACTCTATTCCTTTTTATTTTTCCTCCTCCTCCTCTTTACGTTATTTATTATGTTCTTATCGTAATTTATTTTGAGTCTCTATATTATTTACTATATTATTTACCCCCGGTTTGATGCAAGAATTAATTGATTGGTTTATTGATTAATTGATTGATTTGTCTTAAGGAGGTGAGGAAGTAGGGGACAGGTTTGGGGGGGGCGGGGTTGGGGGTTGCGGGAATAGGGGGACAGGCTTGGTGTGGGTAGAAAGCCTGTCCCCTATTACCGCACCCCACTAACCCCCGCCCCCCCCTCAAGCCTGTTCCCTACTCCCGCACCCCCCTAAACCCCCCCCCTCAAGCCTGTCCCCTACCCCCTCACCCCCCTAAACCCCCCCCCCCAAGCCTGTCCCCTAATCCCGCACCCCCCTAATCCCCCCCAAGCCTGTCCACCTACTTCCGCACCCCCCTATATCCTCCCCCCCCCAAGCCTGTCCCCTACTCCCGCACCCCCTTAAGGACCCTGCATGTGATCGTGTATGAGTCTTGGTGGCTTCTGATTCCTCCTGACTATGACACAAAACAACCTAATTCAATATTGGGAGTGTTTCGTGGTAATGTTTGAAGGACTCACTTAATTAACTTCATTTTTTTTTTTTTTTTTTTTTTTTTTTTTTACTACATCACGGGGTCCTTTAATTTTTTTTTATTTTTTTTTTTTTTTTTTACAACATCACGGGGTCCTTTAATTCCTTTCGTTTTTTTTTTTTTTTTTTTTAGGGAGGAAAATAATTGCAAAACATTAGAGTTTCATCTCTTATTATATGTGCGAATTTTATTAATCTGTGGTATTGCATTACTGACAATTTTGTTCAATATTTCTTTCATTAACGAATATATATTTGCTGTTACTGAACATCTGATGGGCCGCACAGGGTACAATAAAGAGTATTAGTGATATATGGACAGTATAGAATCGTATGCGGAATTATTTTAAGGTTGATTAATTTTCTTTCTTCTCGTGTTTGTTTCCTGGCATGGATTGGAGGATTCAGTAGCATTCTATAATACCCAACACATCCTTCTTATCATCTTTAACCAAACCTAACCTGACCTAACCTAACCTAACCTGACATAATCTAACCTAACCTAACCTAGTCTAACCTAACCTAACCTGACCTGACATAATGTAACCTAACCTGACCTGATATACCGTAACAATACCTAACCTGACCTAGCTTAACCTGACATAATCTAACCTAACCTGACCTAGCTTAACCTGACATAATCTAACCTAACCTGACCTTATATACCCTAACAATACCTAACCTGACCTAGCTTAACCTAACTTAATCTAACCTAACCTAATCTGAACTGACATACCCTAACCTAACATAACTTAATCTAACCAAACCAAACCAAACCTGACCACACCTCCTGGTTCCTGATCCTGACTGAGGCCTCGTTATCTACACTATCAGTCAAACTCTCACCTTATCTCTCTGGAAAATCGTCAGGGAGAACAACACAGGACCCAGCTTATCTCTTATCAGCGCCGGCAATCCGATAACAAGCAGTATTAGAGCCACATACAGGCATAAGTCCGTTTGCCCACCAACGCCACAACCTCTTCTAGCTCCTCACACTCCCAGTCGTTTACCTACCAACAACACAACCTCTTCTAGCTCCTCACACTCCCAGCTTCCAGTACAGAATACACACGGGGATTCCTGACTGTGCATATATTAAAGCCTTTACGGAATCAGTACGGTACTTCCACTTACTTACTTACTTACGGCATATAAATAAGGTCTTGATACAATACAAACACGACTCTTAACTTCGGCACTGCAAACATAATCCCCGAAAGAAGATCTATCACACAAACTATAACCCCAGTAAAACACACACACACACACACACACACACACACACACACACACACATTAATCCCAACAACACAAACATTAACTTCACACACACACACACACACACACACACACACACACACAAACATTAACCTCAATAACACACACACACACATTAATCCCAACAACACAAACATTAACTTCAGACACACACACACACACCACACACACACAAACATTAACCTCAGTAACACACACACACAGACATAGACACACATTAATTAAGCTGACGGCATTCCCTCTTTCCAGTCACACAAGAAGGAATTGGAATACACGAACCACGAGTGTGTCTTGCCCCACGATTCGCTGTTTCGATCGAGGGACCTGGCAAAGTGGCTGGAAATATCGTCAACTGTATTAGATAAGATAATTATACTGTATAGTCTGAACCAGGTGACTTTAAATGATTGACTTGGATGGGATGCAATGGGATGTATAATATTTCCAGGCACAAGTGCAATAGTGGATATACAGAAGTGTAGTGTAGTGTGTAGTGTATTGTGGTGAGGTGTGTTGGTGTGTCGTAGTCCATAGTGTAGTGTGTTGAGTGTGATGGAGTCAGTGAGTGTGGTGGTGTTACTGTTGTGTCATCTTATCACTCACCCATCAACAACAACAACAACATGCGTGGAGGCAGTGAGTGTGGATGAGGGTAAGTATATTCTGCACTTCCAATTTCTTTCTTTATGTTTTCCCCCTTTTTTTTTAACCTGACGTGAATGAACCGGATCCCCCACTAAGTTTCTTGGCTTTTTAGGTAAATATAATGCAATAAAAAACAAATTACGTCAATAATTTACATAGCTAGGTACAATTTGCACTACACACACACACACACACACACACACACACACACACACACACACAAATTCTTTACAATATAATATAAATGTTCCTTGTTCAGTAAGTATTTGTCTTATATTTGTTGCTACATCTCCCTAATTTCACCCCAACTGATAATACACATAGTACCGTGTTGCAGGTTGTAAAGTGAAGCGACTGACTGATAAGGTTGGGGAGTCATCGTCCCCGTCCTTCCCTCTCTCGTCTGTCTATCCCCTCGCCCTCAGGAGCCTTCCCCAGCCCTGGCAGGACTTCTCCTTCGCATTCGAGGACTCCGGAGGATTCCCAGTCGGCTCGCTCAAGGTCTCGACATTTGCAGGAAAAACGGAGCTATCCCTGGCAGCCCTCCTTAACACATTCGACACCACAGGACAAGAACAGCAGCTACAGAGAATACAGCTGTCGGAGGAAGAGTCTGGACAGGCGTCAATACGGAACTGGACCTTCATATCCTTCGAGGTACTGAGTGACAAGTTGAGTATATCGCTGAGGGGACTAGAAGAGCTGGTGTTTGGAGAGGTGAATGCCAGTGAGTTCCAGCGTGGTGTTGCACGTGTTGCTAATGGTCACTCCTTGGACGTTGCTCTAGGTTGTACCTCCACCCAGCTGCCTCAAGGTAAATTACACCATCCTATACACTTTGATTACGGTACACTTTGATTACGGTACACTTTGATTACGGTACACTTTGATTATGGTACACTTTGATTATGGTACACTTTGATTATGGTACACTTTGATTATGGTACACTTTGATTATGGTACACTTATGTCAGTGTATTCGCCTTACGTTATAAATTATTTGTTTTTCCATCCTAGAAAAAAAAAAAAAAAAAAGGAACGAAAATTAATGTAGGCTAATCTACATCTATCTTTTGAAAATATTGTCAAATTATGCATGGATGGATTGATAACTAGATAAAGAGCAAGACAAATAATATAACTATTACAAAAGATAGTAGACGTATTTCTCATGTGAACTTTCCCGCCATAATATTTCCAGGTAACGAAACCAGTCTGTACACCACGACCCCGGACCCTGACGACGGCGACGACGACGACGACAACTCACGAAGCGGCACCCCAGTGGTAGTCGTCATCCTGGTATTGCTGGGGCTGATCCTGTTGGTCGGGGTGTGGTACTGGCGAGGGAGGCGTCGAAGCAGGAGGGCCAGCAGCGAGGGAGACCAGGGCGAGGAGATGGAAGGGAGAACAGGGAGAAGTGAGAACGGTAACAACAGCGGTGGTGGTGGTGGTGGTGGGAGAGAGGGCGCAGGAAGACCTGAGGAGAGGCCCCTAGTTGAGGGTTCTTCAGCGGGTGGTGTTGTTGTGGGGACTCAGAGCGAAACAAACACAGGAGGCCATCGTACTCCCGAAGGCCACACTGACGATGTAAGAGGTGCACAGAATAGGAACGATACACAGAGAAGCAACACGGAGGACAGTGATGGTGAAGAGGCAATGCAGGGAACGTATTACGCCACCCAGAGTGAAATAAAGAAAAGCACACAGTCCATCTACGAACCTGAATGATTGATAGAGGATAAGAGAAGATCGCCCTACGGTCTGGCAAACCCTGCAGCACGAGGTTGAAGGTGAATGAAAGATGGGACAGTAAGCAAGAAGGAAACAGAAGGAAAGTAGGGACATTTGAAGAGAACCTGAATGAGAGAACACAAAAAACACTCACTCATTCCGGACCTTATGTTTGGACTTTTGAAAAACAACAACAACAACATAAACAACAACAACAACAATGACTAGGCTCAACAGGGGGGGGGGGAGGGAGGGGGACGAACAAATAGCCTATAGTGGAGCAGAATAATTTTTGTTTCCCCCTTTTTTTTTTTTTTTTTTTTTTGCGAATGGAGCGAACTGAACAACAACAACAACTACAACAAAAACAATAAAGACAGGGGCCTAGAGCGTACACCGTTGTCTTTGTTTTGTTTCATTTTTCCATCCTTGTTGTCGTCCTTGTTTGGCTTTGTTTTGTTTTTGCTTTTTATTGTTTCTCATTTTCCCACGGTACTGTAGCCTAATCAATTTTTTTATGATGATTATTTTATTTATTTAGTTAGTTTTCTTGACAATTCAGCACTCTGTAGATGTTCTTCCTCTCATCATACACCGAATTTTTCATACATTTTTCATACACTTTCATACTTTATATATTTCTAGTAGACCAGTTAGGCTACTCACGTAGACTCACGTAGAAGTATATACCGGAAGAGGCTGCTAAGACTTTGACTCCAGATCTTCACTTTCCCAACTCGGGATACGTGTGCGATTTAGGCGTGTGATGGAGATCGGTTCTCTATAATTAAATCTTTGTGCCTGTTTCTCCCAATATTTATCTAAACGTTTCTTGAAACTTATTACAGATGGTGCTCCTGTAACCCAGTCTGGGAGGTTATTCCAGTTGTTGACGACTCTGTTCGTAAAGGAATATTTCCGAATATTCAGTCTAGGTCTGGTCTTGTAGATCTTGTACTTGTTTCCTCTGGTAGAATTGTCCTCTCTCATTCTGAAGATACTCGCTGTACACTTCGGGTCGTAGATATCCTTAATAATTTTAAAAGTCTCAATCATGTCGCTGCGTGACCTCCGGTAAGCCAGGGTAGGTAGGTCCAGTTGTATCAGTCTGTCTTCATAATTTAGCAGTTTCAGGTCTGGCAGCATCCTCGTTGCACGCCTCTCAACATTTTCAAGGGCGTCTATATCCTTCAAGAGATACGGGCACCAAATCTGAACTGCATATTCTAAATGAGGTCTCACAATCGCTGTGTACAGTCTCTTGAGCATAGTAGCATCCATATAAGTAAATGTTCGCCATATCATACCAAGAACTTTATTCGCTATATTTATTTTCTCTGACAAATGTTCGGTAAATGAAAGTGAGCTGTTAATAATTACGCCAATGTCTTTCTCTGCCATGGATTTGCGAATTTCAGATATCAGTCTATAGCCCTGATTATCCATCTCCGATTTTCCAATCCTCGTTCATGTGCCTCGTCTGGTCTGGGTGAAAGTGTAGTGGCCATTTTTCCGTCCACTGGTTCATTCCCCTGATGTCCATTTGTAATTGCTGACAGTCATCATCTTTCTCAATCTTTCTGAATAACTTGGTATCGTCTGCATATAAGTAAAGTTGACTACCATGTGTTACCTCATCCGGTAGATCGTTAATAAATAACAGAAACAGCAGTGGCCCAATAACGGATCCTTGCGGAACCCCACTTGTGATGTCCTTATAACCTGATGCCATGCCATTTACAATAACTTTCATTTGTCGTCAGCTAAGGAAGACACTGATCCAGTCCAGGTATTTTCCTCCTATTTTATAACCTGCCACCTTCTTTATTAGCCGTCTGTGGGGAACACGATCAAAGGCCTTGGCAAAATCACAGTACACCATATCAACTGGCAAGTGATTGTCAAGGGCTTCCGTCCACTCATCAGTAACATTTACAGCTGCAGTACTGGTTGACCTGCCTTGTAAGAAGCCATATTGTTTGTTGCTGAAGGGGTTATATCTATTCATATGTTCTGTGATTTCAGCTCGCAACAACGATTCCATGATCTTGCTAACCACGCTTGTGAGGCTGACTGGTCGGTAATTTCCAGGGTCGCATTTGTCTCTTTTTTTATATATTGCTGTTACGTGAGCGACACGCCAATCATCTGGGATCTTTCCTTCTATGAATGAGTTATTGATAATAATCCTCAATGGTAGAAGAATTTCCCCACACACTTCTTTCAAGACTCTCGGGTGAATTTCCTCAGGCCCTGGGGATTGGTTCCGATTCAGGTTGTGAATTATTTATTCTAATCTTGTCATCTGTCATGTCAATTTCCAGGAGAGCATGCAACACTCGTCAAGCCTCTCGTTCTCACCCCTTTTCTGTCCAACTCCCTAATGCAAGAGTTAACCGGTACTCTCAGTCTTTCATATACACAACTGGTCAACTCTGGAACACTTTACCTTCATCCATCTTTCCACCTTACTACGACTTATGTTCCTTCAAATGCAATGTGTCTAGGCATCTCGAACAAAATTGGACATGATTTTGGACACTCCCACTAACGACTATGCAGATGGGGACAGAGAGCGGGCCCGTGGCCTTTAGTCCCCATCTTTTTTTAGAAAAAAAAAAAAAAAAACATCGTGAAATATAGCTTCAGGTACAGTCGGCAAAAAAAGTTTCGTTACCACCCCTACATTAATTTTAACATGGGTAAGCCCGGTAGGGTTGGTACTCCACCAACTGGGTAGCTGTGACTCGTGTCATCCGGGACATGCTGGATGGGAATCGTCATTGCTCCGGCAGTGTCCACTTTTTTTATATCAAAAGTTTAGCTGATTTTAAATAAAATTTTGAGTGTTGAAGAACTCTTACTATTTAACTATTCATTATTAAACATAAGGAAATAAATTTGAGTATTTTAGTACAAAAATAACCGTGAAATACCCAGAAAATATAGCATGGGTGAAAGAACGTCATTCCTGCTTGGCTGCCCATGACACACTGACATTGGCTCAGGGGCACGGACTTTATAGAGGCTGGAGGGTGGCGGAGGTACGACACTCACCAGTCAGGAGTACCAACATTACATCACTCTGTTTTAGGGATGGTAACGAAACTTTTTTTGCCGACTGTACATCTCCATTAGGCTCCTCAGTGAACACTTGTGAGAAATGCTCTGATAATATATCTGCTTTCTCTTGGTCTGTTTTCGCCTTGTCAGTCACTCATCCTGGATTTTGTCAGACATTTAGACTTAACGTATCTCCAGAAAAACTTGGGATTTTCTTTGGCAATACTTGCAATCTCTCTCTTTACTTTTAACAGCATTTCTGGTTTCACGTCTGATCTGATTGTTGAGTCGCCTATATTCCAGGTCAACCAGCTTAGGATCTCTACCAATACACTCTCCACACTTTGCTAACTTAAGTTGCCTCCACAACCTCTGCTTCTTTTTTATTTTGGACCACAATTTTTTTTTATAGGTAATTTCTCGTTTGTTCGTTTTCTTCCCACTTAAAATGGTTTCTGTCGTGCTACACAGTCCTCAATGATATCCTTGAATTTATCCCGGAATGCAACCCATTTCTCATTAGTGTCCAGGTTATGTGACAAAAAGTGTTGCCAGTCGATGCTTTTCAGTATCTTTCTCATTTTCCCATAGTCTCCTTTTACACGACTTCATGGGAACGTAACTTTAGCATTTTAAGTAACTTCAAATGAACGTAAACTTGGGAACGATAATAAGCCTCTAACGTAACTTCAAATGAACGTAAACTCGGGAACGATAATAAGCCTTTAACGTAACTTCATGTGAACGTAAACTCGGGAACGTGGCTTCAAATTAACATCAACTCATTAATACTTCTTTAAACGAACGTAAGGATCGTAAACTCAGAAACACGTACGGCTTCATAGGAACGTCACCTCCAGAACACAGCAATTAACAGCAAATGAACTTCATAATGTCGCTAATAACACAGCTTCATGGGAACGTAAACTCATGAACTCTACTTTCAAATGAACGTACGTAAAAGTATAACGAAACACATCATTACGAAAGGGTTTAAGGGGGTAGTACAGTGTTGGTAATTACATTTGGAGTACCGTCAGGGTTTATTCTAACGTGCAGTTGTACTCCTTTTGTGCAGTTGTAAATTGAAAATGTGCAGTTGTAAATCCAGATATGTGCAGTTGTAAATTTGTACTTTGTTTGAATTTGCATGGCTAGGGTGTCATAAAATAGGAAGGAACCACAATAGAAGTCACTGATAGCTGACCACAACATATTTTTATTTTCATTAACCTTACTATATAATGCAATCATACATATTACATGAATCATAAAGCCGCACCCCCCGGTTTGGGAACCACTGCCAGCAGCTACAGATTCCTCCAAACTATTCCAAGCAACAGGACACCATTATTTCTCTTATTAATCTGTGGTCCCGTTTCCTGACATACTTTGGAGTAATGAAGGTAAAGGTACAGAAGTGGACCTTACTGTATAATAGATATTTTACTGTCATTACCCACTATTTCGGACCATTCTAAAACACTTTTCTTCTATGGTTTTTCTTCCTCAAATGCCCCGTTTCCAAGATAGGGCATATTCAAATGGGGCATTTTGAAATTAGCCTGACCTTACCTGACCTGACCTAACCTAACCTAGACCGCATCAGACTACCGGGACCTAACCTGGGCAAACTACCGGGAAATAATCGTGATAAAGTACAATAAATGACAGGGGTAAAATACTAGGACCCAGCCGGATCTGGCAACACTGCTGAATTAAGGTCCACTTCTGTACTAATACCATAATGAAGTTAGTCCAAGTAGGCTATATCAAAAGTGTACTATCCCCTTAACTTTTGTCTACTATCGGACAATACACAACCGTAATTAACCAATATATTTTTTTTCTAGTGTGTTTTCTTAAGTTTGTTTAAGTTAGGTTCGGTTAAAAAATCATAATTAGAATAAACAATGCATGGTCACCTTAATAGGGCATGTATTGTCCTAAAGTAAAGGTTTACCCAAGAAAAAATTAAGGGATCTTCACTTTCCACTTCTTCAACTACTAACCTTGGAACTCCGACATGCTTTTTCCTGCGACGATTGGATCCGACTGACTGACACCATTCACTGTATCACAATTTCAAACCAGCCTTTTTGGACTAAAAGCAAAAATTAGGCGGGGTCCACAATCTCCAAAACACTTGTGCTCACTAAATTACTCCTCCGTCTTACTGCAACGGCAATTTGTCTCTCACTCACAAGCGTTCTCCCGATTGGGAGGACATATTGGGCGAGATTCATATTCCACAAAACACTTGTGTTCACTCATTACTTGCATATTACTTTACTTACTTACTTAGAAGATATTCTTGGCCCCGCACCACACTATTATAATAATTTCTAAGTGTCGGAACACGCTTTAAAAGTTCAAACGCTTTAAAACTCAATGTCAGATTACTCCTTGGCTCATTTAACCTGCCCATTGTTCCTCCCTCCTACTTACATCGGCAATTTGATGATCACTAATAATATTACAGGCACAAATTAAGACGTAAATCATTACACAATACACACGTGGTGGTAACCAGCTGCAGCTGGCCCCGGCCCGCCGCCCGGCAGGGTTGCCAGGTGGTGGAAGACGTTCACGCCCAAATAATCCAACACCTCACGGCCAAATCGGCCAAACTGTTAAAGATATCGCCCAAATCTTTCGGCCAAAAATATTTATGAGAAGAATGTTATGCATAATACATATGGGGGTACCTTTATCTGAATAATGAAGCTTGTTGAAGACGCTGATGTCACTCTAGACAAAAAGATGCTTGTCTGACGCCACATCAGTTGCCTCATCAACGAGCACTGAATACTTCTTGCCCTTCAAATAATCTTTTAGCTCCTCAAAAAGTGCTGGAGCTATTACTCTTGAAATCAACTTGCTGTACTTGGTACGATGTAGTTCTATGTTCCCCATTTCACTTCCTTTACCATTTTTGTTCATCATTTTACTAAGATGATTGACACTTGCTACCGAACAGTGACACAATATAGCCACGGCAAATTCTAGCTCAATACGTTTTTTCTTTTTGTCACATTTCTTAGGCATATAATCTACAGGCAGAACTCTACACTTACTCAATGCAGTGACCCTACTTGAGTAGCCTTTTGACTTCTCATGATCTGCGAGACGTGATGCTTTAGAAGCCAGTTGTGTCTTGCAAAGCTTACAATATGCATTTTCACTTCCATCACTAGCTTTGCTCACCCACACATATTTTTCTCTCTATGACTTATTATATTTTCTGCCACTTTCATAACTGGTTTTCCATTTATTTGCTGACATGATACTATACAGAACAGAGAGGTAGTGTATGTTAGCTGAAAAAATTGAAGCAACCTCAATAACTAGGAAGCTTATCTGAATGCATGTAATCGTAATCGCTTGTAATAGGGAACTGTAGAAGAACAGTTAGGAACTTTGGGGAAATTGGGGTACCCTGCTAACTCGCGCTTACCCTAACTTCACACGTCCAGAACAGGTGGAGTGAACGAGAGTTACCCGTCGACAGACATCCACGGAACAATATGATAATTTTATTTTCTATGAATTAATTAAGTAAATACACGCATTTACTGAATTCGGCCAAATACGGCCAAATAGATTGGCCGTGACAACTAAATTTATCTACGGCCTAGTATTCTATTTTACGGCCAAATTCCAGTAATCTGGCCGAAAAAACGGCCACCTGGCAACTCTGCTGGTCAGCCCGTCCTGAGCATGGAGGTATAATCTATATTATACCTCCATGGTCCTGAGTCAGCTCTGGTAAAACCGTAAATTGAGGTAATTCCTGGTTATGAGAAAAATATAGCCTACACTTTGGTTTTTAATTTGAACTTGGAGTTTTAATGATGGAAAGAAAAATATAATTTGGTTATCTCTAAACACACAAATAGGCCTTCATATTTAAAAAAATAGGCTATATAATATACCCCTGCGACCACATAAAATAATAGATAGGACTAGATGACAGGACAAGAGCGATAGGCTATATAATTATTTCAATTAAATTTCATCATCACAGCCCACAAGTATCTGCCGCTTCAGTAAGCTGGTATTACATAGTATAAATGTGCAGTGAAGACTGAAGAGAGGAAAACTTTCCAAATAATGTATATCTCCCTTCGGTATTACTACTTTCTATTGGTGATCTTGAATTAATAATATTTAATAATTTCTGATAATGACAATTCTGCTGGACTTTACTGACTTTAATTAATTATAAATAACTGTATAAAACGACAACAACAAAATAGTCTGCAGTCTTCATACACAACTTTACAACGACGACGACGACGACGACTCAGGTGGGACTGTGGGAAATAAGGAACACATCATTGGACATTTCGGTATTTATTGAAAGAATTACCGTTTTGTAGCAGTGTTGCCAGATCCGGCTAGGTCCCAGTATTTTGCCCCGGTCATTTCCTGTACTTTACCACGGTTATTTCCCGGTAGTTTGCCCAGGTTAGGTCCTGGTAGTCTGATGCGGTCTAGGTTAGGTTAGGTAAGGTCAGGCTAATTTCAAAAGGTATTTATTGAAAGAATTACCGTTTTGTAGCAGTGTTGCCAGATCCGGCTGGGTCCCAGTATTTTGCCCCAGTCATTATTGTACTTTATCACGATTATTTCCCGGTAGTTTGCCCAGGTTAGGTTCCGGTAGTTTGCCCAGGTTAGGTCCCGATAGTCTGATGCAGTCTAGGTTAGGTTAGGTCAGGTCAGGTAAGGTCAGGCTAATTTCAAAATGCCCCATTTGAATATGCCCTATCTTGGAAATGGGGCATTTGCGGAGAAAATGCCATAGAAGAAAATAGTCTTAGAATGGTCTATATAAGTGGGTAATGAAGGTAGAAAAACCGTACGCAATAACGGTAATTCATTCAATATTTACCTTTCAAAATGCCCCATTTGAATATGCCCTATCTTGGAAATGGCGCATTTGTGGAGGAAATGCCATAGAAGAAAATGGTAAATATTGAAAGAATTACCATTATTGCCTACGGTTTTTCTACCTTCATTACCCACTTATTTAGACCATTCTAAGACTATTTTCGGTATTTATTGAAAGAATTACCGTTTTGCAGCAGTGTTGCCAGATCCGGTTGGGTCCCAGTATTTTGCCCCAGTCATTTATTGTACTTTATCACGATTATTTCCCGGTAGTTTGCCCAGGTTAGGTCACGGTAGTTTGCCCAGGTTAGGTCCCGGTAGTCTGATGTGGTCTAGGTTAGGTTAGGTAAGGTCAGGCTAATTTCAAAATGCCCCATTTGAATATGCGCTATCTTGGAAATGGGGCATTTGCGGAGAAAATGCCATAGAAGAAAATAGTCTTAGAATGGTCTAAATAAGTGGGTAATGAAGGTAGAAAAACCGTACGCAATAACGGTAATTTATTCAATATTTACCCTATTTTCTTCTATGGCATTTCCTCCGCAAATGCCCCATTTCCAAGATAGGGCATATTCAAATGGGGCATTTTGAAATTAGCCTGACCTTACCTAACCTAACCTAGACCACAGCAGACTACCGGGACCTAACCTGGGCAAACTACCGGGAAATAATCGTGATAAAGTACAATAAATGACTGGGGGAAAATACTGGGACCCAGCCGGATCTGGCAACACTGCTGCAAAACAGTAGTTCTTTCAATAAATACCAAGAAAATAGTCTTAGAATGGTCTAAATAAGTGGGTAATGAAGGTAGAAAAACCGTACGCAATAATGGTAATTCTTTCAATATTTACCGAACAACGAAGGAAACGGAGTGAAAACTAACCAGGAATTAAAAGGGGAAAGCCATTGGAAAGGTAATATTTCCCCGACGAATATCGCATCGCATCCATGTACCATATTCAAGAACATTCATGGTGCATACGATGGCGTGGTACCTGTACGATGGCTCCATAGACAAATAAAATAGACCCGTCGTACCAGTACCACGCCATCATATGCACCATGAATGCTCTTACATATGGCCCTTGGCAATATCAACGCCAAAACAGCATGTTTATATTGAAAGAATTATCATTTTGTAGCAGTGTTGCCAGATCCGGCTAGGTCCAGTATTTTGCTCCGATCATTTCCTGTCATTTACCGGTAATTTGCCCAGGTTAGGTCCCGGTAGTCTGCTGTGGCCTTGGTTAGGTTAGGTAAGGTTAGGCTAATTTCAAAATGCCCCATTTGAATATGCCCTATCTTGGAAATGGGGCATTTGCGGAGGAAATGCCATAGAAGAATATAGTCTTAGAATGGTCTAAATAAGTTCATAATGAAGGTAGAAAAACCGTACGCAATAACAGTAATTCTTTCAATATTTACCAGTCTACTCATTGTCTGCCATAGTTAGGTCTTGGTTGTTGTTGTTGTTGTTGTTGTAGTTCCCCAGACTGTCTGGCCGAGCAGTCCACAGTCTGGTTGACCAAAGCTGCACAGATGCTGGGACCCCCAAATGGGAGTCAGGGTGATAGTGAGATCTGTTTCTTCGAAGGCAACAGACGAAGGGACTGCTGGCTCACGGGCATGTACCCCCGAGCCAACATTCCCACTGTCTGTAGTCTTCCTTGTTGTGCCACCCAATCGGACGATCTCCTCAGCTACCCAGAAGGAATGAGAAATAGTAAGAGAGGCCGACAGAACAGGCCAGGGTGTGGTAGAGGATGCTAGATTCCTCATTTCTGGATAGAACCAGCCCTCACCAGTGTGTAGTTTACATCAACACATCTTCCTCCACCAGTATGTGCTGGGTAGTTGAGAATGTGCTGGATAGTTTACATCAACACATCTTCCCCCAGCCTACAAGGTTGCTATCCTTGCTCTTACAGCCGGGTACCTATTTACTGCTAGGTGAACAGGGACATAGGGGGCTGGGAAAGTTGTCCAATAATTCCACTGACCCAGGAATTGAACCCGGGATCTCTCACGTTAGGTCTTGGTAATCTGCTATAGTTAGGTCTTGGTAATCTTCCCTACCAAACACCTCATACCATACTTCATCTCTGTATTTATAGTTTTCATTGTCATCATTTTTAGAGTGATGCCGTTTCAACAAGCTGGTGCAGCAGAGGTTCTAAGAGCCACACAGAAGGATGAAAGCTTCTTGGATCACCTTAAGAGTTGTATATCAGAAATTGTACAGCGAGTTTATGGTGAGTAAGCATGAGTCGGTATTCTGTACTCATGAAAAGCATTGAACCTTTCCAGACAGATTATTTATTGACTGAATATACAGTAATACTGGTCTAGCCTATACAATCACCCCCACTCCTATAGTTATTGCTCATTTAACATTACCAACTACAACATTTTTCACATACTCGAAATATAATTCTGTATTGATGACTCTTTTAAGACCAGTACTTTATATAATAAGTAAGCATCGATGACCTTCAGTCACAGCTGTTTCTATTATCCATTAAAATGACAGATTATTTCTTCAAGATTTATAATATAGATAGTTTTCCTGGACAGGAACATATGCATAACTGAAGTAAGGGCAAGACAGTCAAGTACGTTAGTAATTATGAAACTTTTCTGGGCAGGTACACGAACATGGCTGACATACCACAAGCATGGTGAAGTGTTGTGTGAAATTTTGTACTACAGCCTGACTACTCTCAGCCTCCGCCAGACACTGGGTGAAGAGTACACTGGCATCCTTCAAGTGGATACTACTCGGAAGAGGCTGCCTAATGTATTTGTAAGTGCAATATTCATACAGTGTTTTCTGTTACAGGACAGGTATTATGTCCTAGAATATGCTGTGAAGTACAAATGTAGTGAAACTGAATAATGTATGGGAATAATATGTTATGCCATGGTTACCCCAAAATACCAGTAGGACCTATATAGTCAAGCTGTTGGTGGTGGTGGTGTCATGAGTGTATTTGTTTTGCAGCAAAGAGTAATAATGGTGGCAATCCAGTGTTTTGGCCCTGTGATAATACAAAGATTGCTACGTCGGCTGGAGGAGTCTGCGAGGTCAGGGAAGTTGTCCACTCAGCTGAGACCAGAGCTGAGGAGTTTCCTGTTGCAACACACTCCCACCCTAACACACTCCCTCACAATCATCCACCGCTTACACCTTGCTCTCTTTTACTTCAGTGGCACATTTTATCATCTAGCCAAAAGAATTACTGGTGTTAAGTATGTAAGTACTGTACTGTATTTTATTATATTATAATACCCATAGATTTGCAATTACAAGGTGCTTATAAGTTTACTGTGTATTGTTGGTGAGGGTTGTATGTAAACATTATCATGTATTTTGTTGGTTTATTGATTTACATCCAAATGCAAATAACAGTACTGTATATTGAGACAATAGGAACTACCATATCATAGCACCAAGCCCAGAGGAATTTGTTTTGCATGAAGCTAAATGCAAAGTACAGTACAGTACATTGTTTGCCTAATTGTATTGTTTCTTCCATTCATTTATTTTAGCCTACTGTATAAACAAGAGCTAATGAGTTGGATATATTTTCCTGGTTAATACCAAACAACATAAATTGTTACAGTTCCTTGAGATCCGCATTTTTTAATCTACTAACGTTGCCTATATGATTTTAGCAACAGATGTTGGACTAACACTTATTGATTTTCACCATCATAGGAAGTGAAGGGTTGGCCCCATTGTAGTAGTCACTTTCTTTGAAAGGGTATTACAAAATTATGTACTGTGCAGGTATTATATTAATCTAAAGGTCTCTGGTTTTTTTTTAATATACAGTAGTGGATATAAGTGAGCCCTTATTTTTCTAATAGACTGCATTATTATAGCCGTATCTCTTGGCAGGTTTTAATACGTGAGTGGTTTGGTGACGGTTCAGCTAAGAGATCTTTCCAAATACTTGGTGTGGTGTTGCTGGTCCATGTCCTGTTGACATCCCTCTTCTCTGCATACACTTATTGTGTTAAGTCACCTCCACACCACCAACCTGCTTCAAGTAAGTTTTCTTTTACAGTACTGTACACTGTATTCACTCAAGCACAAGCTGACCCTTATTATAAGCCACACAATGAGTTTGTAGCCTATTTTATGTAAAACAAATCAGATTCAAAGTACAAACTGCACACATGCATAAAACTTGAATCTACACACAGTATTTTACCGAAACCACATATGTATTAGCTTAAGTAAATAATGCTCAAGGAGGGGCAGTTACAGAAAATGTATTTTCAGATTGTTTAACATTTCACGTAGGAAGTCTATAGACATGGGCTGGTGGCAACCTGAGTCTTGGCAGTGGCCTTCCTGGAACGTATGTCCAGTGTCAAAAAAAAAAAAAACTTAAAAATAATTACATCTTCAATATGTTTGTCATTAGTTTGGCAACTCCCATAATTTAGAAAAATATTTATCTTTTATTTTTTCAAGCATTACTATATTAAGGAAGTGTTTTTTATGTCTATTGGTAAATTATTTTTACATAATTATAGCAACTTTACCCATAATTTTTTTTTTCTTGCTTGGAATTGCATACAGAATGCTTTGTAGAAAATACAAAGCAGTGCTGTTTGTGTCTTGATGAACGCAAGCACTCATCCGTGACACCATGCGGACACCTCTTCTGTTGGCAGTGTATTCATGAGAGTCTCCAGAATAGCCAACAATGTCCTCTCTGCAGACACCCAGCATCACCCTCCCAAGTTGTCCCTCTGCTCAACTATGATTGAAACAAGTATCTGTATAATTATGATTGAAACAATACTGTAGAATAATATATACTCAAGCAAATGTTGCAGCCGGCAACAGTTCTGCCTTGGCCACCCAGTAGCGAGATATTTTTTTATCATATACACACGAACCAGCACACACACTGTTGTCACATTTTACGATAGCTTGCTACTGGGCGGAACTGTTGCTGGCTATACATTCCATAGCCCACATTGTATAGGATATGGGAACGGTGATTGGTCAAGGTTTACCACCCAGGATTTCAGGGAACACATTAACTAGCCAGAAACAATGTAATTACACCATTTGAGGCTATTTGCTTTAGAAAACAGACCAAAACTATGTGGTTGCTCCAGGGAAATCCTGTATGGGACTCCTACATGAAATGTGTATTTGTGTATTGAAGGATAAATCATTACATTATGGAAAGTTATTTTTAAATAGGTTTAGGTTTATAGGTGACTGCAAAGCAAATCAAGAAAATACAGTACAGTACCAGTAAATAATTGAATGTGTTGAGAATAATTTTGAGCCAATATGTTTCAGATGATTTCCCTCTGACAGTGCAATATAATTTTGATCCTAATGATAGTCAGAAAAATATGTAGCTCATCATATGGTGTTTAAGAATGAATTTTTGATATTTTCAGGCTTGGAATGAAGTGTTTGGTGTATGTCATATTTTTTGTATACTTTAAAATTATGATTCAATCCCCTGGTGCTTAACATGTGTTGTAACTTTATTGTTTATCTTCATATTTATTGGAAATTACTCAGATTTTCAGTAAATAAGCTGATAGTGTTATAACTAATATTATTTGATAGCATTTTAAGGACCTGTGATATGTAGAGGCATTATTAAAGACATCTAAATAGCTATATTGTATACTGTACAGTAATATACTGTATAATAGCAATAGGTACAAGAGGATCCTACCGTTAATTTGTAGTGACTGAATCATAAATGTACCAAATATGCAGGAAAGCAAACCAGTAAACTTATTACAAGATCTTTCTGGCCAAGCATATTCCCATTTCTTCCCTTTTATTATTGCTAAGATTACTGTAATCATTTTCAGATTACTGTAGTTGTAAGTAAAATTTTCTACAATTTTAAAATTTGTCGTTGAGCCTTACCCCTAGCTCGGGTGTCTGCCTGGGTCGCCCCTCATGTCCTCAACCACAGCCTTCCCTCGCCTGTAGAAGCCTCGTCTGAACCTCCACCATGGCCGCACCCAATGGAAGGAGCGGTGGCTGAAGAGGTTGTAGAAGACATTAAGGTCATACCATAAGAAGACATTAAGGGGTTAGTATTTTTTTGGTACATTAGAGTGTCTCAATTCCTCCAAATTATGTCAGGAAACTGGACTAGAATAACAAATATAATGGCATCCTGTTGTTTGAAATAGTTTGGAGGGATCAGTTGCTCCAAATTTACCAACACTGGCCTAGCACTGTCTTCTTTCTTTCCCTTTTTCATGCTAGTTCTTATTGCATCATAATTATTCTTTCTTCCCTATTTCATCATTATTTCAACATTACAGTACAATATAGTACAGTACTTACGAGGGTCTGAGGGGACCGATGCCCCACTCAGCATAATTCTCAGCAACAGGTGGACTGAGAGAACTCGGCCCCTGCCACTCACGTCTTTCTCCACCTCCATCATTCTCCTTCCATTTCTGTGATGAGGCAAGTTTTTCAGACATAATTTGGAAGCTTGCAAGTGGACCCGGGTGCTGCCTTTCATCATCATCGTCTCTGGTTTTCAAATATCTGGTAGCCATACTTTCCATGTTTTGCTGCCCTACTTCTGAGGTCGGGACATGTTGGCGGTACACTGAAGAATTGTGGGCGTGATGATGGAGCGGCGATGACTCCATTATGTATACCCGAGGTTCTCCAGCAGTCTCCTGAGGTCTGATAATTCCAAGAGTGGCATTCCTGTATGATATCCTCATTTGGGTTGTGTTGTTATTGAACCTTAATTGCCCCTTCTGCAGATGTCGTGGAGTTCCAGGAGGGTCTTCCAGGTGTTGTGGTTTACTGATGAAGGTTGTACCTGTGTCATTGTTATTGTTACCTTGCATTCTTGGTCCCTTTTGGAGATGCCCTCTGGCAGATGATGATGGTGATTGCTGGGTTTGTGTTTCCGATCTGCTGCCTTGTTGTCGTTGGGAATCATACAGTCTGCCCCTTCTATGTTTACCACGGCGCTCTTTATGCTTTCGACGTCTGTGTTTCTTCCTCTTTCCTCTCCTTCTTTTACTTTCACTGTGCCGGGCCATCTTCTTCTTCTTTTTCTTCCTTTTCTTCCTCTGTTTGTGGGAAGTGGTTGCAAATGGAAGGTGAACAGAGTTGTTGGATGATAAAGAAGTAGGTTTGTTTTGGTGGGGAGGGAGAGAAGAAGTACGAACAACATATTTCATCTCTTCCTCTACATTTTGGTCATACTCTTGCTCGTGATGTTCTCCTTCTCGTTCTTTTGTTTTCCTCTGGAAATATCTGCCTGGTGTTTCTGCAACCATCCTTTCTTCTCCTCTTTTCATGACTTGATTTACTGGAAATTGGACAATTAATAATTAATGGCGACTGGAAAAATGTAATATTTCTTGAAAGATTATACTGTAGTGTGTTTTCAGCTAAAAATAAATGTATAAGCTGCCAATACCATTACAGTACCATGTCTTTGAAAGGTTGTTATGTGACTAACTCATGGGTGCTGAGCTTTGACCGGTCTCAGTTAACTTACAGTAGATCATTTGTTGCAGGTGAGGAGTTTACCTCATATAAAATTACTTCATTATCTTATTCAGCCATATTTTATTATATCAGTTATGAAATATTACAGTTAGGTAGCTACAGAACTGAATTATTACTGTTAGCTTCAGAAAAATTTAATTAATCATTTAATTGTGAAGCCATTACACCAATCAAAATCATCCCTGGTGCCCAGCTTTGTTTCCAATATACTGTATGTTCCAAAATAAATAAGCAATAGCCATTATCATTTACTTGCAACTGGTGTAGGTGTGGAGTGAGGTAGTGTGGAGGGTCTGGGAATATTCTGGTGTGGCCTGCTGGTGACAGTAGTTGTGGTAGTCGTCATTGTTGTGTTGGAGAAGGACTCCTCATGGTTCCTGCATACATGTACAATCACAGTATAAAGTCTTGTAACGTGGGCACAGTTTTTTCCTGCCATAGTTTATAGGAATCAGTAGCCCTCCAGGTAACCAACAAAATAATCCCCCCTAAAGGTTTTGAAAAGAATGGCAGCAGCTATAATACTTAGTATAGTTACCTCTCCCGGTGAGGGTGACGCTGGACAATTGAGTTGGTAGTCCTGCTGTGATCACCTCTTCTTCCTCGCCTTGGCCCGTCTCTGCTTTCTGTCTGGTCTCTGTCTCTGCTCCCTGCTCGATCTCTGTCTCTGCTCCTTGTTCGGTCTCTGTCTCTGCTCCTTGTTCGGTCTCTGTCTCTGCTCCCTGCTCGGTCTCTGTCTCTGCTCCTTGTTCGGTCTCTGTCTCTGCTCCTTGTTCGGTCTCTTCTTGTTTGATCTCTGCTTCCTGTTCGGTCTCTGCTTCTTGCTCGATCTCTGGTTCTTGCTCGATCTCTGCTACCTTCTCTTTCCCTGCTCCCTGCTTGCTGCCAATGATCTTCCCTTTGCCTTGATCTTGCTTCTCCATTTCTTCCTTCTCCTCCTCCTTTTCGTTGCTGCTTTTCCCGTCTTCCTTCTTGGTCAGTAGCATTAGGAGGAGAAGTGTCATCATCCTTGATCCAAGTCCTTCTGGAATCTCCTTTTTGATCAGACAGTATTTCCTGGTTTACATCCTCCTGACGAATTCCTGAGGTCCTTATCCTTCCTCTATTCCCTCGGACATGAGCTGATCTGCCGCTATGCCCCCTCATCCTATTGTGATTTCTCTGGCGCCTGCTGTTGTTTCCCTTCTTTCTTCTTTGGTTACGTCTTCTATGCTGGTGTCGTACCTTACCCACTTTTTCTTCTTTATGTGGTTGTCCATGGTGCCATTGCCCGTGCTGACGTTGGTGTTCATTTCCACCAATGTTATTGTCACCGTGTGTTTGTCTTCTCTCTTCCTTCTCTACAGTATACGTGTCGTCATCAACTACATCCAAATCAGTGGTGGTGTCTTCCTCTCTATGCTGGTTCCTGATGAGTCCCTTGGGGAAGTTCAAGTGTTCATTGTTGCTTCTGGTCATTGTAGTCATCATTGGTGTTGTTGTTGTTGTTATATTCAGGTTTGGTACAACCCAACGACTGCCACCACACCTGCCTCGGCCCTCGTCTTCACATTCCCGACCCTCCTCATGCAGCGATAAGTGCGAGTCTTGGTCTTTGTTGTTATTAAGTCCATGTGAGATGTACTCATGCTTGAGAGTTTTAACTACAGTACTTCTTCCACCTGCCGTATCATTCCGTCGTGACCCTCTTCTTCTCTTTTTCCCATTATTATTATTATTATTATTATTATTATTATTATTATTTTTATTATTATTATTATTATTATTTTGGGTTACTTCGTTATCGCCATACCTTGGGGACTCTCCTGGTCTTAATTCGTAGTCCGTGAAAGTTGTCAATGTTGGAGGAGGGTGCTCTCCGAACTCCCCCGCTTCTGGAACTGTGGGAGTCACGCTGTTTCCAAGGTTATTTGGTGATAATGTTACTATACCTCTCATGCGAGTTTTCCTGGGGACGAAACCAACCACTGAAGTTGACGTTTCTTGGTCTAAGGTTGATGTTTTCGGGTCTGACGTTGCCATTGTTAGGTCTGAAGTTGAAGTTTCTTGTTTTGATGGCGATGTTTCTTGTTCTGATGTCGTTATTGTCAAGGCAGTTGGTTGAATGGGATGTTGTTGTATAAGATTCATGTTGGGTGTTAATGTAATAGTTGCTTCCCCCTCATTGTTGTCAAGTGTCGTTCCTGTGTCATTCACTTTGATATCTATACTCTCATTGACCTGCATGCTGGGAGGCTGCTGTTTGATCTCTGCTGGGTTCATGGGGTGTGTTATAGGTTCATCATAACTCTCAAGATGATTCTGGTGATGGCTTCCCTTCCTCTGGTGAAGCCAAGGTCGTGGCGTCTTGGCCTTGAATTTCCTCTTGTACTTTCTGGGCTTGAAGGTGTGGCTTATATTGATACCTCGTGTTGTCTCATTTTCCTCATCATTTCTACCGGTGGGAGTTGAAGGCCTTCTCCTGCTAGACGTCGTGTTCCAAGGGATTTGAAGAGGTGTATTGTGGTTTCTAGAGGTGGTGGTGAGTGGATCTTGAGTTGTAATGAAGTGCTCGGGAATGGTCTGTGGTGTGGATACTCGAGTCTTGGTGGTGGACGTGGAGGTGGTTGTGTTGGTTGGAAGGTCATCATCACCTGTCGTCACGTTCATTTTCTTATCTTCTTCCTCTGAGAAATGGGACAACCTTATCATTAATATGAGGCCATACGTTGAATATACTGTATATAAAGTTGTAACAGAACAATACAGAATGAATTTGTAAATGCCAGGTGAGGTAGACCCTTCAGGAGTATATCCCCTTAACTAAAGACACTCCCTTACTAACCCAAACAAAGATGACAGGACTTCCGACAAAACTGTGCCATGTAGAGCGGGTTGCGTTCACACTCCTCCTGTCCCGCCCAACTTTCACACTCCCAGTTGGTGTCACGGCACTTGTCTGAGGCACACAGCAGGGTTCCCAATATTAGTGGGTTTTATATGGCTCTTGTTTTAGGTATTTGATGCTGGTGGACACTTAAGGGAGCTAGGGAACTATCCATCAATTTTTTTAACCTGGCATAAAAGAACCAGCTCCTTCATTATATATCTTTGAAGGTAATCGGTGCATGATCGCCATGATAAATATAAAATCTCACTTTACTCACCGCAGTGTCCACAAGAATGGCGGCAGTGAACAGACATCCACACGTCATTCTCTTCACATTGGTCGTGTTGAGCCCAAAAGTTGCAGTCCCTGTGTTCATCTTCACACACGGCACTGTAGTCTGTTTAGGAAGAGAAGGGAGGGGAAAAGTGTTTATTGTTTTGCTTTTGAGTGTTGCGTGCTTCCTCCTCAGCTGATTATACAGTATATTGTGTGTTGTGAATTATGACACACATACACACACAAACCAGCAGCCTCACCCACCACATTTGATGCAGGAGGTGCGACAGTTGCGTGACATCCAGGCTGGGTTGTTGTCACACTCGCCCATAGCCGCCCAGTAAGAACACTCAGAATTGGTGTCCTCACAGTCGTCTGAAATCATGGCAACAACAGGAGTAAATAAACATCAAGGGTATCATCTTCACATTCAAAGACACACATAAGCATCTGCACAATGGAATAATCACAATATATGTCATTTTTTAAATGTTTTTAAGGCCATGTTGTAAATTTCTGCAAACCTTTTAAGAGTATTATAATTGATAAGATTTTTACACACGAAAAACATCACAACTGATACCTGACCATATATATCCTGATAAATGGGCAACAAGGATACCTACATAACTGGTACCTGAAGGCAAGGAAGGTGGTTCTGGCAGGCCCCTGGAGTACCACACACATCTCATGCTTCAGGGACACCAGGGGCGGCACCTCAACCACTGCCTCCTCCTCCACCACGCCCTGGTACACTCTGGTGGTGGCCCTCGGAAAGCCTGCCTCTCCAGCCTCGTTCAGTGCCAGGTAGTAGTCCTCTCCTGAAGGAAGGGTCAGGTGTTCCACGGTCACCTTCACGTGGCTTCCTCGAGGTGCCTGGGCATGAAGCAGAGTCGATAAAAACAAAGATAAATAACTATGTCTAGAAATAAACTCGATATGCTTGAATATTAGAAATTTAGATCATACCTGGATCCACCATTCACACTGTAGCATCCCCACTGCCTCTCGCCCCACTCGCACCCACCCTACTGGATCAGACCGGTTTACAAACAGGATCTGAGGAAAGAAAGGCATATATAAACACCATCTGAACACCCTTTGTTGACAAATTTTTCGATGGTCGTACAAAGACTGAGAATGGGTAAAGCATGCACTAGGCTGACTGAACTGATACAGATATGATTGGTAAATAAACCTGGGATGACTGCTGCGGATGATCCCTCTCAGTGCCCTATTGTGAAACCCACTGACACTATTGACTGAATTACCTGATGGCAAGGTGACTCCTGCAGGGTGAAGGCGACCTGGTAGGCGGCCCCCTCTGACCTAAAGGGTGAAGAGTCCCCAAGATACTGCAGGAGGTGAGTGGAGGCCACGTTGGGCAGCACAATCTTCCAGACGGTCTCTTCTTCTTTCCCTCTCTCCTCCTCCTCCCTCTCGTCTTCGTCTCTCCTCACTTTGTTGTTGTTCCTACGATTTGAATTCTCGTAGCTCCTCCTGCCTCGACCATTTTTCCTCCATTTACTCCCTCCACCAACCTTGTCTGTGGTGTCTTTCCTCCGTCCTCCTCTTCGTGTTCTGCTTGGTAATATGGAACAGTACCTGCAACAAAACCATCTTTTAGGGACCCCAAGAGATAATAGAATCAATGACTGGAAACGGAAGAGCACTGCCAGGCATATGAGTGATCAAATAATGAGAATGATATGAGAGTAAGCTTTTCATATTAATTATTTCGTACATTCTCTTTCTTTCCAATTGTTCATCCCTTCATTCATTGTCATTCCAATCTTTCCAACTTATTCATTCATTCTTTCATTCATCTATTAATTCACTTTCTCTTCACTCACTGACTGACCTTCGGCATCGAGCATGTGGCTGGCAGAGAGTCAGAGTACAGGTCCAGGGGGGCGCGGACCCCTCCCCTCCCTGCCTCACCACTCTCACCTCCACCTTTGCCGGCGCCTCCTGCTCCCGTCCATGGTAGGATAGTAAATACAGTAAGTAGAAATTAAACCACAGACCACCTTAAATAAATGAAGACAATAACTAACAATACGTGTGAAGGAAATAGGCCCAGATGAAGTTTACTGACACCTTTCGACTTACATGAAGAATACGTAAGCCTTTTGTACTACCAACCCGAGGGAGTGTGTTAGAGCACTTGAAGGAGTAAATATAGGAGTTAGGGTAGCCCAGAGTGTGAAGGAAGTAGGCATTAGTGGAGATGCACACATAAATGGAATTGTAGGCATACTTTTGACATAGAGACCCCTTCAAGTACAATACTATGTAAATTTTTATATACGAACCTGAGGGAGTGTGTAGGAACAATTGAAGGAGTGAGTGTAGGGGTTAGGGTAGCCCGGAGTGTGAAAGAAGTAGGCCCAGGTGGAGTTGGAGTAGGACCTGCAACACCCTGGGATGGGCACGAAGGTTACTCTCGCCTGGAAACCCCTGTGGCCCCCTTCATCCCCCGTGAAGTAAAGGATTATGGTGTTGGAGGTGGAGGTCCAGGTCGTGCCATGTACTACCTCTGTCCCACACACTCTGGAGATATGGTTGGAGAGGATAGTGGTTTCATTAGTTGAGTGAGTGATTGGTTGTTTTGTTAGTTGAGCGAGTGATTGACTGACTGACTGGTTGTTGCGTTAGTTGATTGGTTGTTTGGTTTGGTTTGTTGAGGGAGTGATTGGCTGAATGACTGGTTGTTGCGTTAGTAGAGCGAGTGATTGGATGATTGACTGGTTGTTTGGTTTGTTGAGCGAGTGATTGGCTGACTACTGGTTGTTTGGTTTGTTGAGCGAGTGATTGGATGATTGACTGGTTGTTTCGTTAGTTGAGCGAGTGATTGGCTGACTGACTGGTTGGTTGGTTGAGTGAGTGATTGGCTGATTGACTGGTTGATTGGTTAGTTGAGCGAGTGATTAATTAAACATATTTATATCAATTCCCTTGACTTTTTCTCCTACACACACAAACACAAAAACATTCTCCTTCCCCTTCCTTTACATTCAATCTCTTATTTCATTCTCCTTCCCCTTTCTTCACATTCACTCTCTTCCATCTTTCACCGTCCTCTCCTTCTCCGCCGCCACATGACCATCACATACTCACAGGAAGCCATCGTAGAGTGAGGCGTTGCGGACCTCGAGGTAATCCCTGAAGCAGTAGTCCCGGTGGTCACGTGGTCCCAGTTGGAAGTCCTGAATGGTTACCTGTGGTGCCTGACACTCGGGCGCCTCCACACGATACACACACCACGCGCCTGAAGAGAGAGAGAGAGAGAGAGAGAGAGAGAGAGAGAGAGAGAGAGAGAGAGAGAGAGAGAGAAATGTCGGTTATACAAGGGAATCACCAGAAACACACATACACACACACAAAGAGAGAGAGAGAGAGAGAGACCGCTTGAACACTGACATTATTTACTGTACATGATGGTAAAGACTCCTTATTGCTACAAAGGAAGAGAGAATTAAGGACCCTGTGATCGTGTATGAGAATTGGAGGCTTCTACTGATTTCTCCTGACTATGCCACGAAACGAGCTCCTTCCATAATTATAGGTGTGTGTGTTTCGTGGCAATATTTGAAGGACTCATTTACGGTACCTCCAATTTTCTAACTACATCACAGGGTCCCTTAAGGTGGCAATTCTTTTTTGTTACATTGGAGTGCTTTGATTCCTCCAAAGTATGCCAGGAAACAGGACCAGATGAACAAAAATAATGGTGTTCTGTTGCTTGGAATAGTTTTTTTGGAGGA
>JAWQEG010002257.1:0-10000 GCA_033782935.1 Petrolisthes cinctipes | reverse complement strand
CCCAGTGCGACAACCCCTCCATCACAACACCTCTCTCAGGCTCGGCTGTATAGGAGATGCGAAGGGGACAGAGGAAAGGTGAGGTGAGGGAAGAAGGGGATGAAAAGGGAGGGAAGGAAGTGACGGGATGGGAAGAGGGGATGAAAAGGAGGGAAGGAAGTGACGGGATGGAAGAGGGGATGAAAAGGGAGGGAAGGAAGTGACGAGATGGAAGAAAGGGAGACGAGAAGAGAGAGCAGGCCAGGGGAGATTGTGAGGAAAGGAAAGGGGAGGGAAGTACAGGGAGAGATGAAAAGAGAGAAAAGTAGGGATAAGGAGACAAGAATAAGGGGAAAAGGTAAGAGGAGAGAGGGGAGAAAAGGTGAGAGAGAGAGGGAAGGGGGAGGGGGGGGGGAGGGAAGGTGAGGAGAGAAAATGAGTTAAGTGTAGGAAGAAATATAAATAGTAAATTAAAGAAAATGGTCCCCTTGAGTAACCCCCTGTGTAGGTCATTATAATATCGTCGACGCTTGTGTAACACTCGAGCAGATGGCAAACAAAATCTGACAAGGGCTTACGTGAGAGGAAGGCGTAGGGCACCAGGGCATCAGGCCACAGCTGGGACGAGTCTGCTGCTTTTCTTCTCACCTTACTACTGATGGTGCTGTGGTCGGAGAATTTGGGTATGTACATGAGTCAGAGAGAGAGAGAGAGAGAGAGAGAGAGAGATAGAGAGAGAGAGAGAGAGAGAGAGAGAGAGAGAGAGAGAGAGAGAGAGAGAGAGAGAGAGAGAGAGAGAGAGAGAGATGAAGCATTATCTTAGTATATTTAAAATAAGATGCATTGTTTTTTCAGCTTTACCATATCGAAGCTGTACACTGAATTAACAATCAGGTTAAAAATATATTCCCAGAAATGTAGGAGGATTGGGAGAAAAAACATACTACATACATACAGTACATGCACATATACATACATACATACATCACAAAGGACCTACCATAGTCATCCTGAGGCCAGAGAAAAGGTTGTGTGAGTTCCTGCCTATGAGTGTTGTCTCTTTGCTGCTGCTGCTGGGAGTCTGGGAGTAAAAGTGGTGATCCAGCCCATACCTCGACACACCTCACACACACCTGACACACACAAAATATTATAGAGTCTTCATTTTTACGTGTGTCATAAAATTCTTTGGTGGTATAACACTGTTTGATGAAGATATGACAAACACATTTCTATTATTATAGAAATGTGTTTGTTATACCAAGCAAAAACATAATTTTGATATACAG
Source organism: Petrolisthes cinctipes (assembly GCA_033782935.1). Classification (NCBI taxonomy): domain Eukaryota; kingdom Metazoa; phylum Arthropoda; class Malacostraca; order Decapoda; family Porcellanidae; genus Petrolisthes; species Petrolisthes cinctipes. The sequence continues at coordinate 8,732 of JAWQEG010002257.1, read as the reverse complement.
TATATAAAAATTCCTTATATATAATAATTGCATATAATTCCTCAACAGAATCTGAATTATACAATCACACGTGGATTAAGACACTTTTTACGACGCCGACTGTACACTACACGTTTCTATACTACAACAAATTACTTATGAAATTAGATCATAAAACAGTAGCACGTGTTAGGGACTTACTGATACATACTTATGCCTCAGACTGTACAGTACTCAAGTGGGCTGGAGGTCAAAACGATTAGTAATGGTTGGTGGTTGTGCAAATAAACAAAAACATTCTGGTTGGTGTGGGTGGGTTCAATGGGTTGTTTGTGAAGATGGTGTGTGCTATGTGAAGATGGTAGTGAGTGGTGTTGTATAGGTGATGTGTGTTGAGGTGTTTATGTACTGTAGGTGGACTGTGTGTGTGTGTGTGTGTGAAGATGGTGGTGAGTGGTGAGGTGTGTTTGTATAGGTGATGTGTGTCGAGTGTTTATGTACTGTAGGTGGACTGTGTGTGTGTGTGTGTGTGAAGATGGTGGTGAGTGGTGATTTGTGTTTGTGAAGGTGATGAGGGTTTGTGTAGGTGGTGAGTGATGGTGTGTGTGTGTGTGTAGGTGGTGAGTGATGGTGTGTGTGTGTGTAGGTGGTGAATGATGGTGTGTGTGTGTGTGTGTGTGTGAAGATCGTTAGTGATGAAACATGTTGGTGAGTGTGGTCAGGAATAAATTAAGTAAGAGAGCAGCCACATTTTCTCTCGGTTAAAAAAAATGAGAATAGTCTTGGAGGGAAGGACGGTAGGAAGATAGGCCATAACGAAGGTGGTACAGTACTTTGCCACGGTGTTCATCTGACTCACACTGATATCTGAGGATGCTGTTAAGATGTCTTGATAAATAATAAACCAGACCTGCATGGCAACACACACACACACACACACACACACACACACACACACACCACGCAACGCCACACTTAAGACATCTGACATCATCATCTCGCACACACACACAAACACACACACACACACACACACACAAAACTGACACCATCCACCTAATTAAGTGTCTAACCGAAGCATAAATAATTGCATAAGAGCCCTCGTTAATAACTAACCATCTTTACTGCTCGACACTTGAGGACGGATTGAAGGACTACTCATTCTTCCAAACTATAATGCCACCAGTGAAAGTTTATTTTGTTCCCCGTCGGTTTTTCTTCAGGCAATTTGCGTCAAAAAGCGTCTGATTACAGGCTTGGTGTGCCGAGGCTTTTAGAGGGCCAAATATATGTTGTCAGTCAGCTGAAGAGTGCCACGGTGAAGAGAGTCAACAGAGATCCTGAGTAAAACACACAAACATCTGCGTGGAACAAATGACCAGCTGTGGAGAGCAAATTACCAGCTGTGGGGAACAAATTGCCTTGGCTAAAATGTAGAAGAAGAGATCGGGTGACAAAATAATAAGAATGAAGGTGAAATGTGCTTGGGTGACTGTCAGCTACTACATATATAGGGACCCTTGTAGAGAAGAGGATATAATATTTAATTCATTTATTATACCCAGCCTTGATACGCATTTACCTGACCGACCGTACAATAAGTATAGAATATTATATACACGTTTTTTATAATACACCAAGATACTTTATATCATATGAAACAGGATTATAAATAGCACTGATAAATCCACTGTGATCACTGAAATTAAATAATGTCTCCGAACGTCTTTTATATCTACAGAGGAGCGTTCCAAAATTGTAAACATTGAAGCTTGACTATAAGAAGAATGTCACTGTAAGGGCCACCATGCACCGACCTTTATATATTTATCCTCAGCCTGGTCCCTTTCCTTGTTGTTTTTTATCCATTTGTTGTTGTGGAGAGACAGTCATATACTTACACATACTTACACATACATACTTACACATACTTACACATATTTATACTTACACATACTTACACATACATACACATACTTTACACATACTTACACATACATACACATACTTACACATACTTACACATATTTACACATATTTACACATACTTACACATACTTACACATACTCGTATACACTTATATGCACACACACACAACGACACATACAAGTAAATATAATACACACAAACAAACATAGAAGTACAATACACACAAACACACACACAAAACGACACATACATTCTTACACACACAAACACACACACACACACACACACACATACACAACAGCGGCACACCCTAGACATCAAGAGAAATCAACTCTCTCTCTCTCTCTCTCTCCTCACGTTGCTTCTTTTGTGTCTGTATATTTTGCTGTAATCTCGAATTTGGATGAAGGTTTTCTGCCCTTAGGGAAGTCCAAGATGTCATCATTATTAACACACACACACACACACACACACACCACACACACACACACACACCACTAAATGCTCTCACACACACATACCTCTAAATACACACTAACACACACACACACACACACACTCTTAAATGCACACACACACACACACACACCTCTAAATAAACACACACACACACAGACACCTCTAAATGCACACACACACCTCTAAATAAACACACACACACACACACACACACACACACACACACACACACACACATATACTACTCACCAAAATACTCTCATAATTGGACCACCCTGAACGAGACATAATCATTGTAAGTGTAGAGACAGCATGGAGACGCTTGGTGTGTGTGAGAGAGAGAGAGAGAGAGAGAGAGAGAGAGAGAGCATCTAGAGGCGTGTGTGAGTGTGTGCGTGTGTGTGTGTAAACATTTTGAAACGTGTGTGTGTGTGTGTATGTGTGTGTGTGTTGTTATAGAGGTTCATGCATTTATACTACATGGTATCTTTTCATTTCCTGCCAGGAGGGACTGGAGGGAGTGGTGGGTGGGGGAGGAGCCTTCTTCTTTCCTATACTTTCCCTCACTCTTGTAGGTTAGATTGAATAGCAAATCAAGCAGCCTCGTAAGGACATGTAGGTCTGTTGCTGTTTGAATGTCCTTTGTATTCCTTTGTATACATCTACCAGTGGGGCGCCTCACTCCCTCGGCCAAAAAGCGTCCCTGGGAAGGCTGGATATAATTGTAGCGAGTTCTGCTGTTAACCTCTTAGCTAGTGTGTTTTATCGGTGTGTGTGTGTGTGTGTGTGTGTGTGTGTGTGTGTGTGTGTGCTATTGGGGACTTACTTTGCAGGTGTGTGTGTGTGTGTGTGTATGTGTGTGCTATTGGGGACTTACTTTGCAGGTGTGTGTGTGTGTGTGTGTGTGTGTGCTATTGGGGACTTACTTTGCAGGTGTGTGTGTTTGTGTGTGTGTGTGTGTGTGTGTGTGTGTGTGTGCTATTGGGGACTTAATTTGCAGGTGTGTGTGTGTGTGTGTTCTAAAAGAGTTGCATTTGAAGGTTTAAGGTACAGTACTTGGAGGTGTGTGTGTGTGTGTGTGTGTGTGTGTGGTGTGTGGTGTGTGTGTGTGTTCAGGTTACAGCATATGTTATAAATAGCATCTCCCTCTCTGAACCACACTATTCTAACCAACCTTGCATGACGGAGAGAGGAGGAGAGGGTAAAGTGAGTGATGAGTATGAGTGATAGTGACTGTGATGATGAGAGTGAGTGAGAGTGAGTATAAAAATTGGGAGAGTGAGGATAAATATTAGTGATAGTGTGAGGGTGAGAGTGAGTGAGAGTGATAGTATAACAATTGGGAGAGTGAGGGATAAATATTAATGATAGTGTGAGGGTGAGTGGGAAAGTGAAGGATAAATATTAATGATAGTGAGAGGGTGAGAGTGAATGAAAGTGAGTAAAAAAAAATGAGAGAGTAAGTTAGTGTGGGATGAAGATATGAGTAAAAAAAAATGAGTGAATGAGTGAGTGAGTAGTAAAAAATGAGAGTGAATGAGTGAGTGATAGTAAAAAATGAGGTTGAATGAATGAGTGAGTGGTAAAAAATTAATGGATAAAAAATGAAGTGGGTGATTAATGTGAGTCAAGATTATAAGGTGTGATGAAGAGCAGTGTCTCATTAAAAGGGTGAAATGAGTAATGAATAAAAAAAGGTGAAGGAAGGTGGTTGGTGTATGAAGGAAGGATGGCTGGCTGGCTAACACGTGCTACTCAAGTCCTCAACAAGATTAATTTATTTTTACAGTACACATGCAGCAATTCAACCCATGATGGTGGCTACATTTTCTCTCTCTCTCTCTCTCTCTCTCTCTCTCCTCTCTCTCTCTCTCTCTTCTCTCTCTCATGATGGTGGCTACATTCTCTCTCTCTCTCTCTCTCTCTCTTCTCTCTCTCTCTCTCTCTCTCTCTCTCTCTCTCTCTCTCTCTCTCTCTCTCTCATGATGGTTGCTACATTCTCTCTCTCTCTCTCTCTCTCTCTCTCTCTCTCTCTCTCTCTCTCTCTCTCTCTCTCTCTCTCTCTCTCTCTCTCTCTCTCTCTCTCTCTCTCTCTCTCATGATGGTTGCTACATTCTCTCTCTCTCTCTCTCTCTCTCTCTCTCTCTCTCTCTCTCTCTCTCTCTCTCTCTCTCTCTCTCTCTCTCACTCTCTCTCTCTCTCTCTCTCTCTCTCTCATGATGGTGGCTACATTCTCTCTCTCTCTCTCTCTCTCTCTCTCTCTCTCTCTCTCTCTCTCTCTCTCTCTCTCTCTCTCTCTCTCTAGCATACAGAAGCTTGACATTTGCTTCTCTTTTGCTCAAGTTTTCTGTGTGTGTATATAATTTTTTTTTTTATGCCTCTGACACTTTTTGTATTTTTTTTATATTGTTTACACTGTGTCTCTTTCCCTGTATTCTTTATTTTATTCGTCCTTCTTGATTCTATTACTTGGGTGTTTGCATTTCGTCTCCTTGTACTTTAATTCTCTATATTTTCTTTTCATATAGTTGTTTGTTTACATTCTGTCTACTTCCTCTTCTTGTTGTTTTGTTTCTCTGCCTCCCGTTACTCTCTGTTGTTTATCATTCGTCTGCTTCCCGGTCTTGTTTCTCTATCACTTTAGATTGAATTTTTTTTTTGGGGGGCGTGGGTTTACATTGCTTCTGCTTCCCAGACTTCATTTGTTCCTTTGTCCCCCACCATCAGCTTTCTATGTTGACATTCTGTGCACTTGTTTATCTCCCTTACTGATCTTCCTCCTTCAACTCCTTATCCAATTCCTCTCCTCCTCCTCTTACTACTACTATTATTACTACTACAAATACTACTACTGCTACTAACGCAACCTCCCTCCTTCACCCCCTCCTGCCCCTTGTACCGCTGTCCAAGGTCCCTCTCAGATAAGGATCACTACCACTACTGCAGGCGACACCCCGAGGACACAGCACACATGCACGACAATAATTTTGGCTGAAATTAGAGAGTTTAATGAAGGTTGACGTACACTAGCTAAAAACTATCAATCCTAATTTTCAGTAAAATATTCATAACCATCTGAAATTGACAGTGTTGGTGCATACTGTTTCGTGGCGTATAATTTAAGGGACCCTAGGTGTGATGTAGTCAGAAAAATTGGAGATAAATGAGTCCTTCAAATATTGCCACGAAACACCACCTATATGGAAGGAGCTTGTTTCGTGGCATGGTCAGGAGGAATGAGATGCCTCCAATTTTCGTACACGATCACAGGGTCCTTAATAGAGGCATCCTTCGCTTTAAAAAACAACATATTATACATAGCAAATAATAATAACAACAACACTTAAAATACAGAAATGATGAAGTCTTACCACTGCCACAAGAACCACCAGCAGCCTCCCTCGACACACGCTTGCTGACCTCACCATGTTCACCCTCGCAGCAGTAAACATCGTCCAATAATATCATCCCCTCGGGTTGAGTTGAGTGTGAACTTCTTGCTTCCTTTGGCCTATTCATCGGCACTTCCTATTCTATTTTAGTTTTGTTTTTCCTTGCGTTGTTTTGCCTTTTCATCGGCATTTCCTATTTCACTTTAAGTTTGTTTCCCCCTTCAGATAATAAGTTGTGTGTGGACGTTTTGTTTTTGCCTTTTTCATCGGCACTTGCTATACCATCTTGTTGTGTTTCTGTTCCTCTTCGTTATCTCCTTAACTTTCATTTCACTGCTATAAACTAACTCAAGAAAATGGAATGTTAACAAATACCACTACCAGCAAATTTAACCACGAGGATCATGCAGTGTTCAATCATTAATGCTATCTTTAAGGGACCCTGTGATGTATGTAAGAAAATTAGAGGTTAGTGAGTCCTACAAATTTTACCAGGCATGCACGAAACATCACCTATATGGGAATGAGCTTGTTTCGTGGGGTAGTCAGGAAGAATCAGAAGCCACCAAGTCTCATACACGATCACAGAATCCTTAGAGACCCTGTGATGTAGTCTGAAGATTGGAGGTAAATGAGTCCTTCAAATATTGCCATGAAACACACACACACACACATCTACTGTATATGGAAGGAACTTGTTTCGTGGCATGGACAGGAGGAATCAGAAGCCACCAAGTCTCATACACAATCACAGAATCCTTAACTCAAGCAAAATGAGTCTTAAGAAATACCAAGGAGGCAGGGGTATTAAATTTGACATAGAGTATAAATATTTAAGCACAGGGATCCATGCAATGTTCCGAACTCACCATGACACCTGTATATTAAAGACACTGTAACCCTTCATGTCAATCTGTCCCCATCAGTGAAGCAGGTAATCATGTTAAGCACTTTAGTCCGTTTTTTTCATTCGTTCTCTGGTCATTTTAATAACGCTTGCTCTGTCCCCCTAACAGCTTGTTTTCAGAGGCTTACATGACCCCAAGAATATAAACGAAATTGATAGATTTTGACCGAAAAGGGAGGATAAAGGACGAAAGAAAAGGGTTCTCGTGTGATGGAGTCTTGGAACACGAGGAGAGAGGGATGGAGCACAAAACAACGAAGTCCACCTTCCACAGTGACGAGGGCACACTGACTAGATACACTGTTGCTGCCACCTTATATAATAACCCTATACTTAGTACCCAGGCATCTTACCCTGTCCTATGGTGCACAAAAAGTCGTTCCATCAGCCAGCCAGCCAGTCAGCCACAATATTATGAGTGAATTACCTATATTCTATGAGATTCTGACAACAAAGCACAGTTCGGCATTTACCTTACGTTGCTTATTATAGTCTTCAGCCCATAGATGCTTCAGTTATATTGTGGCTGGTTGCATGACTGAGGGAACGAACTTTTGTATACCATAGTACCTTGTCCTGTAAATATCCATCCTTATCTATAACTAGTATACTCTGCCAGACAACCTTTGCTTCTCAGTGTACAGTCACACCCAATAGTCCTTTAATCAACACCTTCGAGTGGAACGGTCGCGAAAAAAAAAAAATGTTAAACTCTTTTTTTATAAATTGGAAAGTTCAAAAACTCCAAAATATAATATGTATATAAAAAAAACAGAACCTTTAATATTATGATTGAGGTGATTTGTTTCCTGGGATAGTTTTGGAATTAAAAAAAAAAATTAATAGCTCTCCAATTTACCAAAAAGAGGTTCTCCACTTAAAAGAAACAGCTTAATATGGGACCCTGTGATGTAGTCAGAAACTTGGAGGTAAATAAAGTCCTTCAAATATTGACACGAAACACACACACACACACACACACACACACTTATATGGAAGGAGCTTGTTTCGTGGCATAGTCAGGAGGAATCTGAAGCCACCAATTCTCATACACGATCACAGGGTCCTTAATAATATATTGTTCAGTGAGATAGAAGAACGACCTTGCAATCCTGTTGGTGTCCACTTCCCTACCACCAAACCCACTTCCCACCCACCAAACCCATTTCCTCACACCAACCCACTTCCCTACCACCAAACCCACTTCCCTCCCATCAAACCCACCACTTCCCCTCCCCACCAAACCCACTTCCCCCCACCCACCAAACCCACTTCCCACCCACCAAACCACCACTTCCACCACCAAACCCACTTCCCACCCACCAAACCCACTTCCCTACCACCAAACCCACCACTTCCCACCCACCAAACCCACCACTTCCCACCCACCAAACCCACCACTTCCCACCCACCAAACCACCACCACTTCCCACCCACCAAACCCACCACTTCCCACCCACCAAACCCACCACTTCCCACCCACCAACCCACCACTTCCCTCCCACCAAACCACTTCCCTCCCTCGACCTTGCATTCCTCGGTCCACTTCCCATCCATAAGTCCCCCACCCAGCCAGCTCTAGGAATGTGCTGACCCTGACTGACCAAGCTAACTAAAGGAGGGAATAATTATCTTGTTGGTAAATTGGAGGGCTACTGATTCCTCCAAACTATGCCAGGAAACATATGACCCACAGTGTTACTAATAGGGGATGTGTTTCGTGGCATAATTTGGAGGAATCACTAGCCCATCACTTTACCAATACCACATCCTCCCTTTATAAAGCCAAGTATCACACCAGCTCAGGCACTTTCCTTCGTCCTCTGGTGATTAGCGTTGTTTCCTCCGTCCTCTTGCTTGTTGACTAAGACAGTGGTAAGACACTTGTGAATGTGACGAGGCGAAGCTTATCTAAGGACTGAAGTTGAAGGCGTCGAAAGAAGAATTAAAAAGGGTGTTTGTGTGACTGACCTTCACAGTGGTTAATAATGGTGACGTCATGGCACAACAATGGTTTCATAAGTAATGAATTTCCTCACACCAATTAAAATCAGACGTTTTATGA
>JAWQEG010002256.1:0-25683 GCA_033782935.1 Petrolisthes cinctipes | reverse complement strand
AAGGGGAAGGAAAAGGGGGAGAGAAAGGGGAAGGAAAAGGGGGAGAGAAAGGGGAAGGAAAAGGGGGAGAGAAAGGGGAAGGAAAAGGGGGAGAGAAAGGGGAAGGAAAAGGGGGAGAAAGGGGAAGGAAAAGGGGGAGAGAAAGGAGACAAGGAAAAGGGAGGAGAGAAAGGGAAAGAGAAAGTGAGACAAGGAAAAGGGAAGAGAAAGGGAAGACGAGAGAAAAAGAGAAGGGGGAGACAAGGAAAAGGGAGAGAAAGGGAAGACAGAGAAAGAAGAAGAGAAGAGAAAGGGGAGACAAGAAAAAGAGAAAGAGAAAGGGGAGTCAAGAGAAAGGGAACAAGGGAAGGGAAGGGAGGCAAACGAATCATAGTACATTTGCACCAGACCCCTCGCCCACACACACACACACACAGCCTTACAACTATACAAAGAACACACACACACACACACACAAAGAACACACACACAACACGACACAACTATGCGAACACACACACACACACCCATACATAGACACTCTTACCCCACCCCACACACAGAGAAAGCACCACACACACACACACACACACACACACACACACACACACACACACACACACACAACGCCACACATACCAATGCTACTTAAGACACACACAGACATCCCAATCCCACCACACACACAAAGAATGCACACACATACTTAGGGTTCAACACACACCACACATGCACAACAAGGCAGTAACATCTAGCATTCCTTGCATAACAACAGCAGTCGAGAGAGAGAGAGAGAGAGAGAGAGAGAGAGAGAGAGAGAGAGAGAGAGAGAGAGAGGAGAGAGAGAGAGAGAGAGAGAGAGAGAGAGAGAGAGAATCACACTCTCCCTACTAGACATACGGTGTACCCTTTCCTCCCTCACCACTAACCACCACCAAAACAACACATACTTACACATAAAAAACACATACAACACATAAGAAAACAAACTAAAGAATAATATTAATAATAGCAGTAATATTAGTAGTTTCAGTAATAATAATAATATAATAATAATAATATAATAATAATAATAATATAACAATAATATAATAATAATAATAATAATAATAATAATAATAATAATAATAATAATAATAATAATAAAAGTAAATTATTATTATTATCATTATACGATGGAAAACAGAGCAATGGGTGAGGGAAGAATGAATGGAGGGATGAAGATGTTGCAGCATAAAGGGAAGAATAGGCGGAAGGAAGGGATGGATAGAATGTAGAAAGAGATTTAGAAAAAAACGCATAGAAACAAACAAATAAAAAGTATGTATGTACCATAAGAGAAACGAAGAACGGACCTCTTGGTAAGGAGGTGAAGGATGATTCAAGGTGATGAACAGAAGATCAGGATTATCAGATAGGCGAGGAGGAGGAGAAGGAAAAGGTGGGCAACAAGCCACTAGTCAGCCACCCACCCTAACACATCAACCCCCTCCACCTCCTTCACCCCTACCACACACACAGACAGGTAACAAGACCTCCAGTGATACCTGAGTGCGAGTATAAAAACACACACACACACACACGCACACCTAGTCATCATCACTATCTTCACTTTATCGTCCTAACAACATCATCATCATCAACAAGTCATTAAAATGGACCCTTTGATGTAGTTAGAAAATTGGAGGTAAATGAGTCCTTCAAATATTGCCTCGAAACATCACTTAAATGGACTAAATTTTGTAGTGGAAGTATAAGAGAGGTCTGTCAGAATAGGTTTAATAATGTTAGGTTAGGTTAGGTTGAAAATGGGTAGGGATGGAAAAGAATGGCATGAAAAGATGTAGGGAAGAGTGAGTAATTTAAATGGAAGGAGCTTGTTTCGTGGTATTGTCAGGAGTAATCAGAAGCCTTAAATTTTCATACATGATCACAGGGTCCGTTAAAGAATACATTGTTTTATTTCTCATTATTTCGTCTTTGACCACTGAAACTAATTGCTAATAAACTTCCCTCTGTCAGTGTGTGGGTTTTTTTTTTTTCGTCATAGTTTATCTCTCCAGAGTGATTCTTTCAGCCCATTAAAATTAAGGGGGTGTGGGAGTAGGGGACAGGATTGGGGGTGGGGGGTTTGGGGGGGGGTGCGGGGAATATGGGGACAGGCTTGGGGTGGGGGTAGAAAGTTTGTCCCCTATTCCCGCACCCCCCTAACCCCTCCCCCAAGCCTGTCCCCTTACTCCCGCACACCCCCCCAAGCCTGTCCCCTACTCCCGCACCCCCCTCCCTAAGCCTGTCCCCTTATTCCTGCACCCCCCTTAACCAAGTCAGATTAATCCGACAATTATCTCAACGTCAGTCTATAAACATTAATAGACTTAATATAAATGCATACCTGATTAACCCTCATCTTATACTGTAGAGAAAGCCAATATTCAATCAACATGTGCTTAATCATCATATCAAACCATATTCATCTTTTGTCAATAAATAACTCACACGTAAACCAACAATCGACTTGACTATCAACCTGTATTTTATTAATCAGCCCACACATCAACACAAAATTAATTAATGAACTAAAACATAAACGAACCATAATAATAATTAATCAACCCAGACAAGAACGGTATAATTAATAAACCAAAACAACAACTTGGAATCAGTCTGGCCAAACATAAATAGCACATAATATAAGCAAGCTGCATCTGAATAATACATTTGTGCACATTCTACCTAACATCTGGATAACTTGCCATCTATGTCGACTGGGGCATATTTAGCCTCACAGGGTCATGGGTAGAAAAACAACTATAAGATCAGATGGGAGGGAGGTAGGGAGAGAGGAGGGAAGGGGGAGGAGACAGGCTGATATGGTAAGGGGAGGGGGAGGAGGAATGGGGAGGGGGAGGAGGAATGGGGAGGGGGAGGAGGAATGGGGAGAGGAGGAGGATGGGGAGTGAGAGGGATGAGGAGGATGGGGGAGGAAAGGGGGAGAGGGAGATGATGGAAGGGGGATGGGAGAATGGAAGGGGGATGGGAGGAGGAAAGGGGGATGGGAGGAGGAAAGGGGGATGGGAGGAGGAAAGGGGGATGGGAGGAGGAAAGGGGGGATGGGAGGAGGAAAGGGGGATGGGAGGAGGAAAGGGGGATGGGAGGAGGAAAGGGGGATGGGAGGAGGGAAGGGGAGAGGGAGGAGGAAAGGGGGGATGGGAGGGAGGGAAGGGGGATGGGAGGAGGGAAGGGGGATGGGAGGAGGAAAGGGCGGGATGGGAGGGAGGAAATGGGGGATTGGGAGGAGGAAAGGGGGTAGGGAGGAGGAAAGGGGGATGGGAGGAGGAGAAGGCAGACATGGTAAGGGGAGAGGAAGGGGGAAAGGGGGAGACAGACATGGTATAGGGAGAAGAGAACAGACAGTTAAAGGAAGGGGAGACAAGTCAAGGGGCATTTAAAGATAAGAGCTAGGAGTGGAAGAAAGGAGAAGGAATGAACCACACAGGGCGATTTGTAGTCCACACGACACATGTTCGGTTTTATAGATATCAGATAACATTTACAAGTTAACAGAAATGTAATCAAACCCAGCCTAAAGTGTGGTTTGCATTACTCAGTCTTAATTATGATCACATCTTAAAGGGGAGATTCTCTTGTTGGTAAATTGGAAGGCTATCAATTTCTCTTAACTATACTAGAATAAAGACGCCCCTCAATGGTACTAATAGGGGATCTGTTTTCATGGCATAGTTTGGAGAGAAATCAGAGACCTTCCAATTCACCAACAAAAGAAAAGAGAGAGAGAGAGAGAGAGAGAGAGAGAGAGAGAGAGAGAGAGAGAGAGAGAGAGAGAGAGAGAGAGCTATTGATATTATCACACAATGGTTCAAGTACGGTACACTTGTTTTCTCTCATTCCCACCTGCCTCTCTCTACACCCCCCAGCTCTGTCTGTCTGTAGTATGTCTGTAGTCTGTCTGTTGTTTGTCTGTAGTCTGTCTGTCTGTCTGTCTCTTGTCTGTAGTCAGTCTGTCTGTCTGTCTCTTGTCTGTAGTCTGTCTGTTGTTTGTCTGTCTATCTGTCTGTATGTAGTCTGTCTGTTGTTTGTCTGTAGTCTGTCTGTCTGTAGTCTGTCTGTCTGTAGTATGTCTGTCTGTCTGTCTATCTGTCTCTGTTGTCTGTCTGTCTGTCTCTTGTCTGTAGTCTGTCTGTCTGTTGTTTGTCTGTAGTCTGTCTGTTGTCTATCTGTTTCTGTTTGCCTGTCCCCCTTACCCGATCACAATTCTTCTCTCGTTCTAATACAACATCCCTGGTTCCCCTTCATTAACTCGCTCTCATTTCCTCTCCATCACTTCCTAGCCTCGGCACACTCTTCCTCTCGATAACTTCCTATACTGATCAAATATCCTTTCGTTCATTTCCCAGACCAGTCATACTTTCCTCTCACTTTCTAACTACATATTAATACATTTTTCCACTTCCTAATTCATTGTTTGTTTTCCCTACCTTCAAATTCTACTTCTCCAATGGTTTCTCACTTTCTAGGCCAATATGACTTTTATTTATTTCCCAGTTGCAGTTCTCTCATGTTCTAAGTTCAATTTGCTTCTTGCTCACATCCTAACAAAATGTCTCACTTCCTGGCTTACACACACACACACACACACACACACACACACACACACACACACACACACACACACACACACTCGCTTTCGTTCACCTCCCAGCCCAATGTCTCATTTCTTCTCGGTCACTTCCTGTCTCACGCCTGCCCTCTTTGTCTCTTATCTTTCATTCTCACTGGCTTCCATACTCTTGTCTTTCGCTCACTCTTACTTATTTTCATTTTCTCTCATATTCACTTCCTGGTTGGCTGGCTCACTCCTCTCATTACTCTCGCTCACTTCCTCACGAATGCTTCCTGCCTCATTTTACTTCCGGCCCCTAACATTCATTTCCTCTCTCACCTTTTCTTTCGTCCCCAATACCCACCACCATTCACCCCATTGTCCCTCTCTTAACTCCTTCACTTATACCTTCTTCCTATTTTATCCTGACCCCCTTCCTCTTACAACTCATTCATGTTCCTTCCACACTCTCCACCACTCAGTCCTTTCCCCTTTAACTCAACACCTTACCTTGCCTTACCTCACCCCCAGGCAATCCCTCACCACCATCTATACCTCTCTGAACTCCTTCCCTTACCACGGCGACTCCTCCCATGAAGATATTAATACCTCCATGACTCCTGCCATTCCCACCTCTCCCCATAACACACTCTCACCCCCTTCCTCTAATAGTGTCTCAAAAAACGTAGTGAAAACATCTGGTGAACAGCGAATCCTTTCAGCGGTGGGATGGTTTCAATGGGAGTCGTCGCATTAATACCATCATCGGTCAGACGGAAGCCAAGACCTTTACTTCATTGCACATGCAGCTGCTCTCTTACACACGCTATACTTGCAATAATATCATATCATGTAGCCTATTGGAGTTGCCAGCTACTTATATACAACCTTTTCTCTTTCCCACTTTCTTTGTTCAGTAAAATTTGTTGTGCTCCTAAATCTCTCAAATCTCGTTGTGCTCAATCTCTCAGAATTTCGCAGAATTCGAATATCTGAATTATTCTTTCTCCGTGAGATGACCAAACAACATATACATTACAAAAATAGTTTAAGTCAACATGAAGTATCAGGATTCAGCATAACTGAAGAGTAAACCATGATTGTATGCATCAACCAATTATTCATATTTCAATTATTATTCAATTATATTCAATTATTCAATATTATTCATAGACATAATGGAACAATTACGAGGAACATAACAGGTGTACACAAGGTTAAAAAACTATTGATGCAATTCTCGCATGAAACATTTAGACACATTAGAAGATAGATACTGAAAAACAGCTTGTTTATTCCCTAGGCATCATGGACTGTGTTTATCATTTACACAACCATTAGACCTCTCTTGCTCAATAGTTCTTTTACCTTGTGTACAATTGAATAAGTAGAAAGTGCAAGACAAATATGGCTGTTAATGGCAACATCTGGCAGTTCTTTGTAGTAAACCCTCGTATCTTTATGAATGAATCCCTGGGAAGCCAGAGCCAATGTAAGGTGGAACGTGATTGGCTGAACTTTGAGTGGTGGTGAAGATGTTGCCATATACAGCCAGATTTTTCTTGCAGTTTGTACTTGCTCAACTGTACAGTCGGCGGCAGAAGTCGTGTCGCCTCACCTGCTTCACCGAGACACACAGTGTTCATGGACTCGAGAAATACACACGTTTTCTACACCTAATAATCTCGAGTCTATGAACATCGCGTGCCTCGGTGAAGCAAGTGAGGCGACAGGACTTTTGCCGCCGACTGTACATCCACTAAGTCCAACCTCTCTGAATGCAGGATTAAACGTCAGGAAATCCCTACCTATGATGGCTGTGAAGGCAGGTTGGGGGGCGGGAGTTGTTGTTGTTGGGTATGTGAAGGAGCATGTGGAAAGTGTGGCTATGTTTGTGAAATACTTTTTTTTTTTTACACCTCAATCTGTAACTTATCAAAGGATACTTGGGCACGATACCAACAAATGAAAATAATACATGTAAGGATGTACTACCTGCATGGGATTCAAAAGTCCCCCTGATGGTTAGACAGAAATCGAACCGAGGCCATTGGTGCTGTCCACTGGAGAGGCAAGCCCGTTAATCAATGGGACACGGGTGATCTACATCGGAGAGAGTATATACATTCCTGTTGGGAACGTCCTTTCATACATACATACATTGCTGTGTCTATGAGTGGTCTGTCATCTATAAATCTTAGGGCTATACATGGAAGCAGTGAAAAAAAAGTGAAGATAGTTGATGAAGGAAGGGTGAAGGGGAAATGGGATGTAAAGGAGGAAGCAAATGGAAAGAAAGAGGAAATGTGGAGTAAAGGGTGACAGGAAGAGATAGGAAAGAAGGAGAAGGGGAAGAAAGGGATGAAGGGAGAGGGGTAGGGACGAGATGGATAGAGGGATGGAGGAGGGGAGGGAAGTGACCTAAGACCAAATATAGCACATTCTTCTTCTGTCATGGTCATCCCCCCCTACTTCCCCTCCCCCCCCCCCCCACACACCTATCATCACCATACATCTGTCACACACACCTGTCATCCACACACACATCACATATCTGTCATCTACACCAGTCATACAAACTTCCTACCCATACTTATCATACACAAACCTGTTATTCCACTTCATATGAGTTGACCCACAACACCTGTATGGATACTGCCAGTGTCTGAATGTACAGTCGTGGACATAAATATCAATACACATATGGATAACTCAAACAATTTACTGAGTCATATTATCATGTTCTCATATGATAATTTTGTATTGGATAGTGAGTAGCTCCTTGTAGTAAATTAAAAGAGAGAAGCTGTCAAACATTTACATGAGTCACACCGATATGGACGATTATTATTTCCGCACACCTGCTTGCCATTTCCACACTTACATCATCATCATCATCCCAGAATTACAATCCCACAAGTTACCCTACACCTGGTATTCCAAAACTGTAACCCAAAACTTACTCTACACCTAATATTCCATAACTGTAACCCCAAACTTTCCACACCTTTTCATACCTATCATTACTCAATTACACAGCTCACGATACCTGTCATTATATTGGTCTCCACACACCTGTTGCCTCACCCCATACCTGCCCTCCAGCACACACACACACACACACACACACACACACACACACACACACACACACACACACACACACACACACACACACACACACACACACACACACACACACACACACACACACACACACACACACACACACACACACACACACACACACACACACACACACACACACACACACACACACACACACACACACACACACACACACACACACACACCTGTTTCAATTGTTTATTCATAGGTGGCCAAATCTAGTGACTTTTAAGGACATTGATGGTGGTGGTGGCAGCAGTCAAGGACAATGGTAGCTGTAGGGTGTTGTGGTAGTAATGGTGGTGACCCTGGATGGTGGTTGGTTGGTTAGTTGGTTGGTTGGTTGGTGGGTTGGTAGGAAGTAAGGTGGTGGGTGGTCGACGATTGGTGGTAGTTGTGGTTGTGTGTCAGTGGTAGTATTTGAGACGGTGTGAATGTTGTGGTGTTGGTGGTGCCTGGTTGGTGGGTTGGTAGGAAGTAGGGTGGTGGGTGGTCGACGAATGGTTGTTGTTGTTGGCGCAAATGGTTGTGGTTGTGTGTCAAAGATAGTATTTGAGACAGTGTGAATGTTGGTAGTTGTGGGAGCGTGTGGATGTACAGTAGGTAGTTGTGAAAGCGTGTGAATGTTGGTAGTTGTGTGTGTGTGTGTGTGTGTGTGTGCATCGGATAGTGGGAGTTGTGGTAGCGTGTGATTGTTGGTCCATGTAGCAGTGCGTGAATGATTGCTGTAGTGATAGTTGGCAGTAATGGTAGATAATGAATGTAAATAGTGTAACTCTGAAGGTGATGAATATTGAAGGATATATATATATATATATATATATATATATATATATATATATATATATATATATATATATATATATATATATATATATATATATATTATCTAATGTGGAATGTTGGTGAGTGAAAATGGTGGTAGTTGTGGTAGGTGGTGTCCTGGATGAGGTAGGTGGTCAGGGGTCACCTACTGCCTCACCTTGATCCACCTGCAGGTGTGTGTACACACACACACACACACACACACACACACACACACACACACACACACACACACACACACACACACACACACACACACACACACACACACACACACACACACACACACACACACACACACACACACACACACACACACACACACACACACACACACACACACACACACACACACACACACACACACACACACACACACACACACACACACACACACACACACACACACACACACACACACACACACACACACACACACACACACACACACACACACACACACACACACACACACACACACACACACACACACACACACACACACACACACACACACACACACACACACACACACACACACACACACACACACACACACACACACACACACACACACACACACACACACACACACACACACACACACACACACACACACACACACACACACACACACACACACACACACACACACACACACACACACACACACACACACACACACACACACACACACACACACACACACACACACACACACACACACACACACACACACACACACACACACACACACACACACACACACACACACACACACACACACACACACACACACACACACACACACACACACACACACACACACACACACACACACACACACACACACACACACACACACACACACACACACACACACACACACACACACACACACACACACACACACACACACACACACACACACACACACACACACACACACACACACACACACACACACACACACACACACACACACACACACACACACACACACACACACACACACACACACACACACACACACACACACACACACACACACACACACACACACACACACACACACACACACACACACACACACACACACACACACACACACACACACACACACACACACAGTTTCTATATACAGTATACTGTATACTCTCCAGGCACACAATCTCACATATTTATACAAACACCTGGACTCACACATACGCGCAAATGACACACACAAACAGTCAAACACCCACGGTAACCTACTTCATACAGCAACGAAGCACAACACATGAACCAAACACATTCATTCACACACACAAACGTAATACACTAACACAGAATTACGAACACCTTCAATTACAAAAGGCAAAGGTGCAATCATATATATATCACAAAAAGATAAAAAATATGAATAAAATAGAATGATAAAAAACTCAAGTTAAATATAAATAAATCAAACATCAGCACTTTAAATCTCACGCACTTGATTACCTCGTAGACACACAAGAAACATACACACACACACACACACACATACACACACACACATC
This sequence comes from Petrolisthes cinctipes, assembly GCA_033782935.1. Taxonomy (NCBI): domain Eukaryota; kingdom Metazoa; phylum Arthropoda; class Malacostraca; order Decapoda; family Porcellanidae; genus Petrolisthes; species Petrolisthes cinctipes. The sequence continues at coordinate 15,588 of JAWQEG010002256.1, read as the reverse complement.
TGGACGCACATGTATACCAGACGACAAGCAAGTTATACATCATTCATGAGACACCACGCTTGTATAATGTATAGTGGGCAAGCAGAATCCGAAGGAGGAGGAATACAAAGGAATACAAAGGACCTTCAAGTAGTAACAGGCTGAAGGGGGTAAATACACTGTTGGTATGTACAATGGAGTGTCTTGATTCCTCCACAGTATGCCAGGAAACAGGACCACCAATAGATAAACAAAAATAAAGGTATCCTGTTGTCTGGAATAGTGTGGAGGAATCAGTTACTCCAGATTTACTAATACTGTGCTTATCCCCTTAATGGTACTTACTTTTAGTATAGAATAAATAAGAATAATAAGAAGAGGAGAAGGAAGAGGAAGAGGAAGAGGAAGAGGAGGAGGAGGAGGAGGAGGAGGAGGAGGAGGAGGAGGAGGAGGAGGAGGAGGAGGAGGAGGAGGAGGAGAATAGGGAGAACGAGAAGCACAAGTAGGAAGAGGAAGGACGAGGAGGATAAGGAAGAGAGATGAGAGACTAATGATAAGGTTAAGGATGAATGTGAAGAGGTTAGGAGTAAATTGTGGGAAAGAGGAAGAGAGGAAGAAGAATGAGGCAGTTGTATTCTGATGGAGAGAGGCCATAAGGCATGAGGTGAAACGTTCATCCATAGAGTTGATTGATGTTGGCTTTTCATTTCCCAAGACGTAGGAGTTAAGTATTATAGGTATCACACGAGCCTATTTTCCTTCGTCCTGTGGTTAAATCTAAGGCTTCCTACGTCCTCCAACCCGTTTGATGAGGTGTAGAGGGCAACGAGGAATCGAAGCGAGGCCAATTTAGCTCAAGATTGGAGGATGATGGACGGAAAACGGAGGAAATGCGTGTCAGTGTGATAGACCCGCCAGAGCAGACCAAAGGATGAATGGATTGGAAGTGGAGGCTTTCTACTATTCCAAGAGAGAGTTACAAATATACAGTTCCGAAGTGGCTTTTCATTACTCCAAGCATAGGATAGTAGACACCTGGAGAGATAGAGAGATAAGCAGGACGGAAGGAAGCTTGAGAGGGAGGGAATGAATGAATGAAGAAAGAAAGAAAGAAAGAAAGAAAGAAAGAAAGAAAGAAAGGAAGGAGGGAAGGAAGTAAGGGTCACAGCTATAGGAAGGCGAGAGGAGGAGGAGGAGGAGGCAAGGAAGGATGTAAACACAGGGAGGGAAGATGAAAGAAAAAGAAATACAATACGTAGGTTGAGTAACAAACAATAAAGGTTGGTTGGTTGGTCGGGAGGAAGTAAAGCTGAGGAAAGAAGAAGGGAGGAAGGGAGAGACTGAGGGAAGGAGGAGGGAGGAAGGGAGAGACAGAGGAAAGAAAGGAGGAGGGAGGGAGGGAAGGAGGGAGGGAGGGAGAGACGGAGGGAGGGAGAGACGGAGGGAGGGAGAGACGGAGGTGAGGGAGAGAAGGAGGAAAGAAAGGAGGAGGGAGGGACGGAGGGAGGGAGAGAGAGACGGAGGGAGGGAGAGACAGAGGAAAGAAAGGAGGGAGGGAGAGAGGAAGGGAGAGACGGAGCTGAGGAAAGAAGGAGGGAGGGAGGGAGGGAGGGAGAGACGGAGGTGAGTGAGTGAGACAGGAAAGGAAGGATCAAATTAAATGGAAATGACCAAAAGACAGGAAGGGTAACGAACGGGAAGGAAGGAAGGGAGGAAATGGTGCAGATAAAACAAGGGAGAGAAGACAAGGTGGGGGGCCAAGACAGAGAGAGAGAGAGAGAGAGAGAGAGAGAGAGAGAGAGAGAGAGAGAGAGAGAGAGAGGTCGGGGAGGGACAGATAGAGAGAGGGAAGAAGGGAAGTGATCGGAGAGAGAGAGAGAGAGAGAGAGAGAGAGAGAGAGAGAGAGAGAGAGAGAAGGGAGGAGGAGGTCGGTGAGGTCTTGTGAGTGCTTAAACTCGTGTTCCATATATGACAGAGGTAAAGGTTGTACGACGGGTGGTAAGGGGTGAGGTGGGGTGGGGGTTGGGGGAAGGGATGGGGGTGGGGAAGGGATGGGGGTGGGTGGAAGGGATGGGGGTAAGGGATGGGGGTGGGGGTAAGGGTTGTGGGTTGAGGTGAAGGGTGTGGGGGTTGAGGTGAAGGGTGTGGGGGTTGAGGTGAAGGGTGTGGGGGTTGGGGTGATGTTGGGTGCAGAGTGAAGGTAAGTGGGAGATGGGGTTCACTGAAGGGTGTCAGCTGGGGTGAGGGGTGTGTGTGTCGGGGTGAGGGGTGTGTGGGTCGGGGTGAAGTTTAGTGTTACGATGAGGTAAGGGAATAAGGAAAGGTGTGAGGCAAGTGAAGTGTGAGGCATGAGAAGTGTGAGGCAAGGGAAGTGTGAGGCATGAGAAGTAGTATAAAAGGATTAATGAGTATAGTAAATGTGTAAGGAATGAAGGTAAAAGTGTATGAAAGTTGGCAATAGTTGGTGTGATCAGTGAGGGGGAGTGTGAGAGGTGAGGGGGGGAGAGTGAGAGGTGAGGGGGGGAGAGTGAGAGGTGAGGGGGGGAGAGTGAGAGGTGAGGGGGAGAGTGAGCAGTGAGGGGGAGAGTGAGAGGTGAGGGGGAGAGTGAGAGGTGAGGGCGAGAGTGAGAGGTGAGGGCGAGAGTGAGGTGAGGGCGAGAGTGATAGGTGAGGGGGAGAGTGAGAGGTGAGGAGGAGAGTGAGATGGGTGAGGGGGGGAGTGAGAGGTGAGGGGGGGAGTGAGAGGTGAGGGGGGGAGTGAGAGGTGAGGGGGGGAGAGTGAGAGGTGAGGGGGAGAGTGAGAGGTGAGGGGGAGAGTGAGAGGTGAGGGGGAGAGTGAGAGGTGAGGGGGAGAGTGAGCGGTGAGGGGGAAAGTGAGCGGTGAGGGGGAGAGTGAGCGGTGAGGGGGAGAGTGAGCGGTGAGGGGGAGAGTGAGCGGTGAGAGGTGAGGGGGAGAGTGAGAGGTGAGGGGGGAGGGTGAGGGGGGAGGGGGAGGGTGAGGGGGGAGGGGGAGGGTGAGGGGGGAGGGTGAGAGGTGAGGGGGAGTGTGAGAGGTGAGGGGGAGTGTGAGCGGTGAGGGGGAGAGTGAGGGGTGAGGGGGAGAGTGAGGGGTGAGGGGGAGAGTGAGGGGTGAGGGGAGGAGAGTGAGCGGTGAGGGGAGGAGAGTGAGCGGTGAGGGGAGGAGAGTGAGCGGTGAGGGGAGGAGAGTGAGAGGTGAGGGGAGGAGAGTGAGAGGTGAGGGGGAGAGTGAGCGGTGAGGGGATGCTGATGAGGGCAAAAGGTGAAAGGTCAGGTTAATACTGGAGGGGAAAAAAGAGGGAGGGGATGAGAGAAATAGAAGGAGGGGTTGGAATGAGGGTAAGAGAGAATGGCAGAAGGAAGGAATGAAACATAAGGCAAAAAAGGTGGAGAAAATGAGGAAGATGAGGGAGACAGAAAGGGTAGATGGAGAGAAAATGAAGGTAGGTGAGATAGAGGAGAGGTAAGGAAAGGGGAATGAACAGCAAGATAGCAGGAAGTGGCAAGTTGTGGGAGAAAGAAGGGAAGGGGAAGGCAGAGGTGAGGGTGAGGAAGGGAGAGACGAAGTAGGTGAAAGGTCAGTAAGAGAACAGGCAGACAGGCAGGCAGCAGGGGTCACACCAGGAAGTAGAATGAGAGCAAATAAACAAAACACCACCAGGACAAACACAACACAACAATATCGAGGGAACTCCAAGCAGCACATACTAAAACTCCTTCATATAATTATTGTTCTGTTGCTGTTGTTGTATATTATTGATAACGCTTCTTACATTGGGCTTAATTCAAGTTTGTTAGTATTGGTGTAGTGCAGTTGTGGACGACATTAAGTATAGACTTCTTACTCGTTACTTAATTCTCAAAATGTTTACAGTAATATTGGTAATTAGCCTTAAAATAAATGTCCTAACTTCTAAATACTAAATAATTATCATATCCTAAATTCAGTATCTTTGGCTCTCTCGTTGGGTGAAAGATGAGGGATGCCAGTGGAGGAATACAGAATGGAAGAAGAAAGGTGGTAAGGGAAGGAGAATGCAGAAAGTGGAAGGAGGGGCACAGAGATGGAGGTGTGATAGTCTTTAAGAGGAGAAAAGGGAACGTAATATGAGAATGGAGAGGCGGAGATGAGAGAGTCGGGGAGGATGAACGAAGGAGAAGGAATGAGGGATGAATGAATGAGGGAGATACAAGGAGAGAAGGAATAGATGCATGGGAAGGAGTGAGGAAGCTGGGAAAAGAAAGGGGGGGGGTGTTTAATCTCACGAGGGGTAATTGGAGGGCTACAAAAGAAGAAGAGGATTTAGGGCTTTATGTTTATCGACTCATGGTGTTGGTCAGTAAGGCAGGGAGGGCTACAGATTCCTCCAAACTGTACAACAAAACAGATCCCCTACTTGAATGCTAAGGCAAGTACTCTGTTTCTTGACATAGTTTGGAGGAATCACCAACAAGAATTTACCCTACCGTAGCTTAAAAGGGGAGATTCTCTTTTTGGTAGATTGGAGGGCTACTGATTCCTCCAAACTATGCCAGGAAACAGACACTCTCAATGGAACTAATAGGGATCCTTTTTCGTGGCATGGTTTGGAGGAATCAAAGACCTTCCAATTCACCAACAAGATAATCTGCCCTTAACGGCGGTGGATGGGGGAAGGAGGGATGAAAGATGGTAATGTATGTAGGGGAGGATACCAAAAGGGCAGGGAGTACAGCAGAGGAGGAAATGAGAGAGGAAGCTGGGTTAATGGAAAGAGGGAAGGAAAAGGAAGGGAGGGAGAGATGAGAGAGGGGACAGAGGAAAACTTTGAGGGGACACATCATTTACGGGACAAGGTAGAGGGGAAGGAGGAAGTTGAGGTAATGGAAAAGGGGAAGAAGAGGGAGGGGACTAAGCTATGGTAATGGAGGGATGGAAAAGGAAGGGGAGGCTGGAGAGAGGGAGAGGCAGGGTGAAGGAAGAGATAGGGTAGAGGGATGAAAAATAGATAATCAAATGAGATGAAGAAAAAGAGAAGAAAGAAGAAATAAAAAAAGAGGAGAAACACAGAAGTAAGGAGAAAGGGAGGTAGTGGGATGGAAGGAGAGAAAGAGGAGGACAAAGCCGGGTACTGCCCTCTACTGGCCATAACGGAAGGAAAAATGAAACTCATGTAGACAGAGAGCCTAAGGGGAGCCAATATGTGTGAGGAAGGGAGGGGGGAGAAGGGAAAGAAGGGAGGTGGTGTGTATGTGTGTGTGTACGTGTATGAGAGAGAGAGAGAGAGAGAGAGAGAGAGAGAGAGAGAGACCTGCTACATCCGATGGCAATGACACGCTATACATACCACTTATGTGCATTACACACACACACACACTATCTCTCTCTCTCTCTCTCTCTCTCTCTCTCTCTCTCTCTCTCTCTCTCTTGCTTTGTGTTGCTATTGAATAAAATCAACCCGTCAAGAAAAAAAAAAAAAATAGAGGCAGACTCAAAACAAAACATAAACTTCATAATATGCAACCCAGCCACCACTAAATTTTGATATACTAAAATTTTTCTGTACCAAGATAGTGAAGAAAACAAACAACAACTCTATCCAAAAATATAGCGTCTGGAAGGAGTGGCTCGATGCATGTAACTCAATTGAACAACATGGCTCGTCTTAAATTAATGGTTAGAGGCAAAATCAGAGTCTCGTATTTGTGTTGAATCTCTCCTCCGGGTGTCGTAATATTTCATACAACGAGTCGATGGATGCAGTTACTTCCTTTATTACCGAGAGTATATGCCGATAATAAACTATAATATACTGTATATTTTTAAAGACAAATATATACAGTTGCTGATAATTAAAACATACTGTACCTTAAAACGAGGCCCCTCATTAAGTATAGGGTAGGATGAGACGTTGTGGTGTGTACTGTTCTCTGCTTGATAATGGGACAGTTTGGGGTGTGTCTGTTTCATGAGTCCGCAACTGTACATATATAAACACACACACCTACACTATGCACAAATACACACACAGGCAGACATGGACGCCAAGACGCACACAAACATCACGTGAGACTCCCTCCTCAGCTCGGCGGCGTGTTTTTGTAAGGGGACGCTGTGGAGACGAGGTGGTCATTTTGGGGGATAAGACTGTCGAGTAAATATGGAAGGAGGAGGGAAACGAGCAGGATGATGAAGATAGGATGAAGGAAAATGTGACAAGAAAAGGGAGAAAAGGGGGAAGAAAGGAGGGAATGAGAAGGTGGGGGAGATAAGGGGGAGAAAACGGAGAGAAAGGAGGGAAAAAAGAGAAGAAGGAATGGGAGAAGAGTTGGGTATACTGATGTGCAGGAAGGTAGAACAACAAAGTAGAGGAAGGGAGGGGGAGAACGAGAAGGAAGGTAATTAAAGATTGGGAAAGGTAGCAGAGGACAAGGAGGAGGAGGAGGAGGAGGAGGAGGAGGAGGAGGAGGAGGAGGAGGAGGAGAAGGGAAGAGGAGGGGCGGGTGGACTAAATACTGGGAAAGGTAGTGGATGAAAAGGAGGAAGAGAGAGCCAAGAGAGAGGAGGGGGAGGAGGAGGAAGAGAGAGCGAAGAGAGGAGGAGGAGGAGGAAGAGAGAGCGAAGAGAGGAGGAGGAAGAGAGAGCGAAGAGAGGAGGAGGAGGAGGAGGAAGAGAGAGCGAGGAGAAGAAGGAGGAGGAGGAGGAAGAGAGAGCGAAGAGAGGGGAAGAGGAGGAGGAGAGAACGAGAAGAGAGAGGAGGAGAAAGAGAGAGGGAAGAGAGAGGAGGAAGAGGGTAAGAGGAGGGGCGGGTGGACAAAGGTGTATTAGGTCAAGGCAACAGTGGTGACAATCCCTTGTTTACACTCGCTACCCACCACAACACCATACCTATCACTACTACTATAACTACCACTACTACTATAACTACCACTACTACTACTACTATAACTACCACTACTACTATAACTACAACAACTACTATACCTACCACAACTACCGTACCACAACAACTATAACTACTATAACTACCGTACCATGACTACTACAACCACTATAACTACCGTACCATGATTACTACAACCACTATAACTACCACTACTACTATAACTACCACAATCACCACAACCAACCTTCACCACAACCATCTCAAAGAAATCTCCATCCCACCAACCTCAACCATCCTCCTGTACTACCTACCTACCATCTACAGTACCAGAACCATTATGCACCACACCTACCACTATCTGAACTATTCTACTCCACCACACTTGTACTACCTACCTACCATTTACCACAACCATTATCCACCAGACCTACCACCATCTGAACTATTCTCCTCCACCACTCCTGTACTACCTACCTACCATCTACCACAACCAATATCCACCACACCTACCACCATATCGACCATCTACAGTACCACAACCATGAACCACCACACCTACCACCACCATCTCCTCGACCATCTCAATCATTCACCACCACAACCCACCAGAGGGCCTCAGTAACCCTCACACGCCCCAAGAAGAGACGTAAATTGACTACCAACCACATCCATGCAGGGAGAAGGAAAGGGAGGAGGAATCGAGAGAGAGGAAGGTGAGTGAGAAAATGTAGAATGGATAAGAAAATTAGGGAAAAAAAAAGAAGGTAAGGGCAACTCAAAAAGAGGTAGTGGTGATGAAGGAGTACAAGAGGAAGAGAATAATAATAATGATGATGATGATGGTGATAATAATGATGATGAGAAGGATGATGATGAAGGAAATAGTAATGAAAGCGGAACAGAGAGAGAGAGAGAGAGAGAGAGAGAGAGAGAGAGAGAGAGAGAGAGAGAGTATAAGTATAAATGAGGGAGGGATGGAGGCAATACGAAGGGAGGGAGCATCATTAACAGGAGGCAGAAAGGAACAGTAAAAAAAAAAAAAAAACTGGAGGGAGGAATGCGAGGAAAAAGATGAGAAGGAAGTATGAAGAAAGAACATGAGAAAGGAGTATGAAGAAAGAAAAAACATGAGATGGAGTATGAAGAAAAAAGAAAAGAAAAGGGAGTGTGAAGGAAAAAGAAAATGAAGAGAAAGGAACGTGTAGGAAGAGAAAAAGAGGAAAAGGGAGAGTAAATGAAGAAGAAAAAGGAGAGAAGGGAGCGTGAAGAAAGAACAGGAGTAAGGAGCGTGAAGAACGAAGAAAAGGGAGTATGAAGAAAAAAAAATATTGGAGGGCATCGATGAGGAACACGGATTGAAAAAAAAAAAAAAAAAAAAAAACATCAAGGGGAAGAATGAATAATAATAATAAAAAAAAAAAAAATTCAGGAGGGAAAAGAAGAGATGAATAATGGAGTAGTATAAGTGAACAGGTAATGTGGGAATACAGTATGATTAAAGGAGAGACCATGACGGAAACAAGAGGGAGAAAAAATAAATATATAAAACAGAGGTGGGGTAGCATGGTGGAGAAGAGAGAAGAACTTGGAATGAAAGTAGGAAAGTGAAAGCAGAGTGGAGGAGGGAGGAATAGAAAGAGCATGAGAGAAGAAGAGGGGGTGTAGGTAGGCAGGAGGGAGCATGGTGGTGGAGGAGGAAGAAACAGAAAGAGCATGAGAGAGAAAAGGAGGAAGGGACAGGTAGACAGGCAGGAAGGAGCATGGAAAAAACCAGAAGGGAAACAGAAAAAGCATGGTGGGTAGGAAAAATATATGAGGAACATGGTATAGTGTGAGAGGCTATACAAGGGAGGGTGGGAGTATGATAGATTATGCATTGTACAGTAGGTGGGTGTGTGGAAGAGGTAGATGGTCAGTAGCATGCATGATAGAGAAGGGAAGGAATAGGTGAGAGGAAGGAACATCTAGGTAGGCAGTGGGTTTAAGAGGTGAGAAGTATTGTAAAAGGTAAGGGGGTTACATGGAGATAAAACGAACATGCTTGTGGATGAAATAGATACATGGATGGAGGTGGTATGTAGCATGGTAGAGGAGGTAGCCTATAGGAACTGGGCTGGTGAGAGTGAGAGAATAAGAAAGCAAGATGTAGTATTAAGACAGATGAGAGGAAAGGTGTATGCCTGCAAGATGAAGTAGGAGGATAGGTGGGAGGGAAGGAATAAGTATAAACAAGCGAGAAGACGGATGGGGACACGTGGGAAGGAGGGAATAACCAAGCAGGATGATGACGGATTGGGAGGACAAGTGGAAAGGGAGGACAAGTGGGAAGGAAGGATTGAGCAAGCAAGACGATTACGAGGACAGGTGAGAGGAAGGGAGTAAGCAAGCGAGATGGATTACGAGGACAGGTGAGAGGGAGGGAGTAAGCAAGCAAGACGATTACGAGGACAGGTGAGAGGAAGGGAGTAAGCAAACGAGATGGATTACGAGGACAGGCGAGAAGGAGGGAGTAAGCAAGCACGACGGATCAGGAGGACAAGTGTTGGGAGTGGTGAGTGGTATAGGCATGAAGCAAGCAGTGAGAGTGTGATGACCTACAGTCCACACACCACTACCACCCACCTACCACCACTGACCTCTGCCCACACACACACCCACCGCTATGCCAGCATGTATTACACCCTAGGCAACATGGGGGGAGGGGGAGAAGGATGCAGAGGGGTGAGATGGGATGGGGGAGGAAGAAAGATGATGATGACGAGGAAAGAGGATGGGGAAGGGTAAAAGAGGGGATGGATTGATATTAGGGAGGGAGAGGAGAAACGTAGGGAAGTGCATAGATAAAGAAGAGGATAAAGAGAACATAATGAGGCTGGAGGAAATGTATAGGGAAGAGAGAAAGTAGGAGATGTCTGGGAAAAGGGCAAGGGTTAACAGGAGAAAAAGGAGATGAGAATAACAGACAGGGAGGGATTAGGAAAGGAAGAGATGGGGGAAAAAGAAATGGGAGTGATGGTGCGTTAGAAGGGAGAGGGGATATGGGGGAAAAGGAAATGGGAGTGATGGTGCGTTAAAGGTGAGAGGGGAAAAGGAGGAAAATGAGTGGAGAAAAGGGGAGAGCAGAAACTAGAGCCGGGCGGGGGGTAGGGGTGAAGGAGGAGGAAATTGGAGAGAGAGGGGGGGATGTTCCTAATGTGTTATGAGGTGGACGAAAGTGGAGGAGAAGAAATGAGGAATAAAAATAATGAAAGAAGAAGGTAGGACTAAAAAAAAATATGAGGTGTACTGTAGCGGATAAATAATTAATAGTTGTTTTCCATCCTTACTTTTAATACTATACTACAGGAACACTGGTATATACATCCTAAAGGGGATATGTGGCAGTGAAGGGAACAAAGGAAGGAGTTGGATTGGAGAGAGAGTGAAGGAAAGGATGAGGAAGACGAGGGGAGTGAGAGGAAGTTCACTGTACTATTTAACAATCACAGGATAAAAGGTATATGACATCTACCGGTTTGCTCTACACACACACACATGCATACACGAACACACACACACACACACATATGCACACACGAACACACACACACACACACACACACATATGCATACACGAACACACACACACACACACACACACACACACATGCACACACACACACACACACACACACACATGCACACACACACACGAACATACACACACACACACATCAATAGAAGTCCTGAGAGTGTGTATATCTTGTTGGTGGAGAGTCAAGGATTGCTAAGGCACATAAGTTGGCCTTACATGTTTGTCTTGTCTAATTACTACAGATACGGGCTCCAACTCCACTCCATGATAATAAAAGCCTGAAACAAACCTTCTATACGTATTAACCTCGCCCATATATCTATCTGTCGCAGTTGTATGTCAGGTTCCTCTATCAAAATTATGTTCCATTCTCTCCCTCGTAATTTATGTGGCTACTCCAATACCATGATCATATTGTTTTTTTTATTGTTTTTTTTTTTTTTTTTTTTTTTTTTTTTAGCGGTACCCGGTAGGTGTCTGAGATTGAATGCCATATACGGAGCTACAAATGAAAAATGAGTCCCTGATGACTTTTGTTTATCTTTCACGATATGGCCAACGTGGATTACAATAACCAAGACTCCACACCTCAGCTCAGCTATAGTAGTGGATAGACAGGTATTAAAAACTGGGTAATACTAGGAAAGTGTTAACGCTAGAGAGAGAAAAAAAAAATTAAACCAGAGTAAAAGGGAAAGGAATTAAATAAAGTAAAAGATGAAAAATCAGAAAAAGAAAAGAGAGAGGAGACACGAAAAACTGATATATGGAAACGAACAAAAACAGATATATGAGTAGGATATACATAAATATATAGATATACGGCATAAATATAGAAATAGAGAGATACATATGCTACCACACCTGCCTGCCTAACAACACAATATAACCCAACAGGTGAGGCCACAAAAACAATAACCGGAGTGAACAGGAAATGTGAAATGTGTGTGGTGCGAGCTAAGAGAGAGAGAGAGAGAGAGAGAGAGAGAGAGAGAGAGAGAGAGAGAGAGAGAGAGAGAGAGAACTGAACACTATACTGCTTCATCTTTCCAACAGCCTAGCCTCGTGACTCATTTATTTGCACAGGTTATGCCAGGTATTGTTACACATGCATCCCTGGATATGTATTATTTTACACACACACACACACACACACACATATTATGACCTTCAACACACGAAAAGTGGTGTACTGCCAGAGTGCAATGAAGAAAACAGACGAGTGAGTGGTTAAAAACATATAGAGAATCGTAAAACACATAAAATCAAACACCTGAACCATTACTACTGATTGAGACGACCGAACATTTTACATATTGTACAGTCGTGGTCAAAAATAATCATCCACATATGGGTATCTCAAACCACCTTTTGTCTAATGTTTTCACGTTCTCATATTACATTATGATGCTATTGTTTTAAGTAGTGAGTATCTGCTTGTAGTAAATTAAAAGATGGTACTTAACATATTTATAGGAAAGTTTATCAGCTAAGGAACAGAGGGAAGCTGTCAAAATCTTACGTGAGTTACCCCTATATGGATGATTATTTTTGACTACTCCTGTACATACATACATACGTAAGCCACGTGTCTCCAGGATCCACGCAATGTTGACCCTGTGTGTAGGTTACTGGTTCCCGGGAGCATGAGACAGGGTTATAATGATTTGTCTTTCTCGTTTTCTCTTTTCTTCTTTCGCTTCTTCTTCTTCCTTTCTTTTTTCTTCTTCTTCTTCTTCTTCTTCTCCTCTTTTTTCTTCTACTTCTTCTTTTCTTCTACTTTTTTTTTCTTCTTCTTCTTCCTTTTTTTTCTTCTTCCTCTGACTTCTCCATGCACGGTTATCTTATCCTCCATTTCTTCGTCCTTTTATTCTAATATAATTGTCTTCTATTTCTTCTTCCTTTGTTATAGCATCTTCTTTCGTTTCTTCCTCTCTCCTCGCCTTTCTTCTCCTTCGTCTCCTTATTCTCCATCGCATCTATAACCTCCTTCTTTACATTTTTTCTTCTTATTCCAATTTCCTTTCCGTGGTAATTACAGTATATCTTCTTCCACATCTTATTTCTCTTTAATGTTTTTACGTTCCTTTTCATCTTTCTTTCTTTTCCTAGTCTTCCCTACTCCAATTCTTCCTCTTCCCTATCTCTGTTCCTTTTCTTCCATCATTATTTTTCTGTTTTTCTATTCCTGTTCCTACTATTTCATCCTCTATTTTTCTCCTTTTCTATTTCAGTTCCTGCTATTTCATCTCTATTTTCATCCTTTCCTATTCCAGCTCCTACTATTTCATCCCTATTTTCTTCTTTACCTATTCCAGCTCCTGCTATTTCATCTCTATTTTCCTCCCTTCCTATTCCTGTTCCTACTATTTCATCTCTATTTTCATCCTCTTCTATATATATTATCTCTATTTTCATTCTCTCCTCGTTTCCATTCCCTTTTCCACCTTCACATCCTCCTCCTCCACCTCCACAACCTAATCCACACCCTCCCCCCCTCCCCCTCCACCTCCACCTCCACCACCAGCACCACCGAGGCGACACGTGACCCTTGAAACACTAAACATAATCTGTAATGTCATCCTGCTTCCCTCCCTGCTTGCCTGCTTGCTTGCTTAAACCCCGACCCCCATGCATGTGACAGAATACTTGAAACCCTACCTGCTTACTTACTTACCTACTCGTCTGCTTTAACTCAGTCATGATTCTTATTTGTGTCTGTCAATATAAAGCCGTACCTGCTTATTTACCTGCTTTCCTACTCATGATTATAGTGTCTGTCAATATAAAACCCTACCTGCTTATTTACCTGCTTTCCTATATGGTCGTCTACTTTAAGTCAGTCATGATTAGTGTGTCTGTCAATATAAAACCCTACCTGCTTACTTACCTACTTTCCTACTCGACTACATTAACTCAGTCATTATTTTTATTTGTGTCTGTCAACATAAAACCCTACCTGCTTACACCTATACCTGTTTGCTTGTCTGTTTGTTGATTAAGGGATCCCGAGATGAAGTCAGAAAATTGAAGGTTAGTGAGGCCTTCAAATTATTGCCACGAAACACTACCTATATGGAAGGAGATTGTTTCGTGGTATAGTCAGGAGGAATCGGAAGCCACCAAGTCTCATACACGGTCACAGGGTCCTTAAGGGGGGTAGTATACATTTGATATAGACTGGAGCGCCTTGATTCTTCCAAAGTATGCAAGGAAACAGACCAACATGAAGAAACATAATGGTATCCTGTTGCCTGGAATAGTTTTGAGGAATCATTTGCTCAAAATATACCACCCAAAACAATGTGCTACCTCGTTAAGTTTATTGCAATCTACCTACCTACCTACCTACCTACCTGCTTGAAATCCAGCCTGCATGCCTTTTCCGACTACTCTGCCATCCTGCTTGCTATCACCCTCTCTAGATGTGTACGTATATGCCTGCCTGCCTGCCCGCCTGCCTGTCTGTCTGCTTGCCTGCTTACTCACTGTTTACCTGTCATTCATTTTTTTCCATACGTGCTTGCTTCTTGTTTCTCAATCTCCATTACTCTTCAACATTTATATCCACTTAAGGGGGTGCGGGAATAGGGGGACAGGCTTGGGGGGGGTTTAGGGGGGTGCGGGAGTAGGGGACAGGCTTGGGGGGTGCGGGAGTAGGGGGACAGGTTTGGGGTGGGGGTTAGGGGGGTACGGGAATAAGGGACGGGCTTTCTACCCACCCCAAGCCTGTCCCCCAATTCCCGCACCCCCCAACCCCTCCCCCAAGCCTGTCCCCCTACTCCCGCACCCCCTTAAATGATCTCTTCTTACCTTTCTATGTTCATTCCTTTCTACCTCTTCACTCTGCCTCCTTCTATTCCTTCCTACCTACCTTCCTACCCACCTACCTACCTACCCCTCTTCCAGCCACTCTGCTTGCCCCTGTCTGCTTATTACTCTACTTGTGTCTGCTTCTGCCGGCTCCCACTCTGCTTGCCTGCTCTATTATTACTCTGCTCACATCGCTTCCTGCCTACTACTGCTGCTGCTGCTGCTGTTGCTTCTCAATCCGTCTGTGTTGTGTGTCTGTCTCTCGGTTCCCATGGGTGATATTATGCGTTCGTGTGTGTGTGTGTGTGTGTGTGTGTGTGTGTGTGTGTGTGTGTGTGTGTGTGTGTGTGTGTGTATCCCTAACTATGTGTGTGTGTGTGTGTATGTGTGCGAGATTCTATGTGCCTGAGTGTGTGTGTGGGAGTTTCTGTATGTCTACGTGTGTGTGTGTGTGTGTGTGTGTGTGTGTGTGTGGTATCCTCGGTCGGGTGCATAATGTGTGTGTACATATGCGAATATTCTTGAGTGAGTGTTTGTGGTCTGTTTCTCTTGTCCTTCTCTTCGTTTACACATCATTCTGTCTCTCTGTCTCTGTTCTTTTGCCGCCCTGTGCTTGCATGTCTGTCTGCTTTCCTGCCTGTTTGCCTGCCATAATCCATCTCACTTACACTCCCCTGAATATATTAAGCAACTTGATGGTCGCTCACAGTTGAAAAGGAATGGGGGGGGGAGGGGAGATAGGGAGCTGAGGGGATGGGGGTGAGAGGGAGCAGAGTGGAGGGAGGGGGAGGGGAGAGAGAGCAAAGTGGAGGTGAAAGGGGAGAGAGGGAGCAGAGTGGAGGGAAGGGGAGGGGAGATAGGGAGCAGAGTGGAGGGAAGGGGAGATAGGGAGCAGAGTGGAGGGAAGGGGAGAGAGGGAGCAAAGTGGAGGGAAGGTGATGGGAGAGAGAGGAAGCAGAGTGAAAGGGAAGGAGAGAGGAGAGGAGAGGGGGAGAGGTAAGGGAGAAATGAGAGAAGACAGTGTGGCTAAGGGGACAGGGATAAGGGAGAGGGGCAGAGTGGGAGGGAAGAAGAGAACAAGGAGGAAAAGAGAGGAAGAGAGGGAGGTAAGTTGAAGGAGGGGACGGGAGGAATGGGAAGTATGATATGGAAAACTAACCAACTTACACCATACAGTATCATATCCATAATTATACTCTATTACTGTCTTCATAATTACCCATTAAACTTCCCTTACGTAACCCCTGAGTGTCATTTATGTGAGAGAGAGAGAGAGAGAGAGAGAGAGAGAGAGAGAGAGAGAGAGAGAGAGAGAGAGAGAGAGAGAATTCCCAGTA
>JAWQEG010002255.1:0-123025 GCA_033782935.1 Petrolisthes cinctipes | reverse complement strand
TCGTATAATGACGTCATGATTTGGTGGAGAATATGGTTCACGTTTTGGTTCATAATTCATTTATTATTAAATATTTTGAAGTAGTTATTATATCATTAAATTCCCCGTAATTTTCCCTACATTTTGATATAATAATTTCTTTAATTACGTAATTAATTAACGAAATTAGCGAATATTCTATATTTTTTATTTCCAACCGTGACTAATTGGTACATTGGAGCACCTTGAGTCCTCCAAGGTATCTCAGGCAACACAACTTAATGCAGGAATAATACAGTTTGGAGGAATCTGTTTGCTCCAGAATTACTCTATAGAAATCTGGGATCCTTTATAGTGCCTTAATTCCTCCAAAGTATGGCAAGAAAGAGAATTAATTAATAAATATAATGGTATCAATCCTGTTGCCTGGCATAGTTTGGAGAATCAAATTGCTCCAGTATTACCACAACCAACCCCCAGCTTCGAATGAATTAGCTTCGAATGAATCAACTTGGTGAACCATTCTAAAGGGGGTGAAGGGAGGGGGGGGGTGTATTACGGGGGTATGGGGGGGTGTAGGGGTGGTGTAGGGAGGGGGTGGTGTATTATGGAAGTATTGGGGGAGGTGTAGGGGTGGTAGCGTCGAATGAACCAGCTTACAATGAGTGAATCAGCTTCGAATTAACACTAACATCAACTCAGTCCCTTACACACCAACACACACACAGGTTCTCTCTCTCTCTCACACACACATAGTCTCTCTCACAAACAGTCTCTCTCTCTCTCTCTCTCTCTCTCTCTCTCTCTCTCTCTCTCTCTCTCCCAGTAACCTTCTAATAAGGTCACCTCGTTTGGACCGTAAGGTCTGTTGTGGTCTGTGTTTCTATGTAACTCTATGTAACTCTCTCTCTCTCTCACACACACACAGTCTCTTTCTCTCACACACACTCTCTCACATCCTGTCTCTCTCTCACATCCAGTCTCTCTCTCACACACAGACACACAGTCTCTCTCTCTCTCTCACACACAGTCTCCCTCACATCCAGTCTCTGTCTCACACACAAACACACAGGCTCTCTCTCTCTCTCTCTCTCTCTCTCTCTCTCTCTCTCTCTCTCTCTCTCTCTCTCTCTCTCACACACACACAATTATGGTTTACTCTCATGGCTCAATTTCATTCACCCGCTGAAGGACTTTTGACAGTGACTATAAAAGGAATCGTTCTCTACCTTAAGGGCCCTGTGATCGTGTATGAAAATTGGAGGCTTCTGATTTCTCCTATCTATGCCACGAAACAAGCTCCTTCCATATTATAGGTGATGTTTCGTGGCAATATTTGAAGGACTCATTGATTTCCAATTTTCTGACTACATCACAGGGTCCCTTAAGGCCTACAACAGCTAAGATCGGGCTGTAATATACCCAACTATCTCATCATACAGGGAACTATGAGCTATGAGTTATATTACAGTAAGTTTGATTAGAAATGCATTAATTAATTCTGTACTCTCATGGTACGAATAGTTGTAATACATGTTTTTTTCTCTGTGTGGGTCCATCCATTAGGTTCAAGTGGATATAGTTATCATAATTTCCTGGAAAGGTATGTAAAGGGATTGGTAGAATGGTCAATGGAGAGTGAGACGAGGAACACTGCCCAGAAAACTGTAGGGGCAAAGGAAATGACAGAGCAGGTAACGTCGAATCTTGGATGTGGAAAATGAGGCACAGGGAAGGGAAGAGGCGATACTTACAGAGACGGGGAAAGGAGGAAGTGACGAACAGGAAAAAGAAACTACAGAGAGAACAATGGAAATGCCTGTGTAAAAAAAAGTGACCGTGAGATATGAAAGCTTGGAAACGGAGGAAAGAAACAGCGGGCAAATGGAAAGGTGTGTGAAAACTAGTGGCAGTGGCCCGCGAGGAGATAAACTGCAGGTGATGGATTAGACAACAGGCCATACCTATGCATATGTAATTTGGAAAAACAACTAATAAAATGTGATGGTTGTGAGTTTTATGGGCATTGACATGAGGTGCGAATATTTTGAACATTAATACCTACCTCGTTGCACGTTGTTTTTTTCCCGCGCTAATTCAGCAATTTATTTATCTTTGATCACGTTAAATGCTACTACCAGCCTGATATTTTCCAAGTGTTTGATATGACGGCATTAAATGTAATATTCTCCTTATATACATCAATAAATATAGTAACAAGGAAAATGTTTTCTTACAAACACCAACCACTGTATCATAGGTATATGTAACTACATAAAATTCTGAAGAGAGGTAGAAAGATCTACACATACCGTACCTTAACGATGACTGGCGGGTCACCCTCAGATGTACAAGGCATGAGTTGCTTATCTGCCAGAGTGAATACTGTATATAATATATAGATAAACTATATACAACTATATATAACTATACACTATATATACTCATAATACTATTGTGATTACTGTCATACGTACAAATAAACTGATGATATTTACATAATGATAAGAAAAAAATGTATCTACCGGTACCTTCAAATTGTGCATATTCTAAAGTCAACATTAATCAACATGAGCAATCTTTTTCAATAAGATCATGGTACAATTCTAACAAAGGTATATAAATTATAATATGATGGAAAACTACAAATTTTGTTTTTATTTTGCTTAACGAGACAAATATTATATATATAGTATGTTGAATTCTTACTTGATCTTTGAACGGTTTAACTAGGTTCATTGTGGTTGCCTTCCTTCCCATCCCACTTGTGCTGGAGAGGCATAAATCTATTTAACTGCATGCTAACTAACCAGCGAGAATTAATGAGCCTGCAAGATAGGCAGAGAGCAGGAGGTTTCTAAATCCTCCAAACTATTCCGTGAAACAGCATTTATAAGGAAGAAGTGTGTTTAATGGTCTTATCAAAAGGAATTAGTAGCCTCCCTTTCGTATACATGATCACTGCTCCCTTAATTACACGAGGTCGTGGAGTGTCGGCGTCCTGGTGCAGTGGTTAGAGAAGTTTGCATTTCAATAGTTAAAAGTAGTTAGTTATATAGATGATACTTAGTATAATGTACAGTAATTTTAAAACTAGACTGAAATGCTTCGGATCAAACATTTCATTTTCAGTACCAAAGAAGATATATTTCTAGATAAATCTCTTTTTTGAAAAGGTAACAATATTGGTATAGTAAATATTCATAAAATACAGTTGAAGATTCTTATAATGACCAGGATTTCGTGTTCTTCCTGGAAAATACTAATCTCTCCAAACTTTGCTAGACAACAACAGAACAGAGTAGAGGTAACCCTCAGTAGCTAGTGTTTATCTTAGACCATTTTGTAGGAACTAGCCGTAGTAGTCGTTTATTTCCCAACAGAATCCTAACCTCTTATAATGGCAGGAATGGAAAGGAGAAAGTAGGGAGTGAAGTATGGGTGAAGGAGAGAAGTAAGGCAGGCGGGGCGGAAGACCATCAGGAAGGAAGGAGAGACAAAAGTAATGAGAGGGAGAAAGAATTAATGGGAGCAGGGAGAAGAAGGAGGAGGGGTATATAGGGGGAAAGGATAGAGGGAGGAAGGACTGTCGCAGGGGTGAAGGGAGGGAGGGAAGAGGTTGGGGAGGGGTATACCGGGGAAAGGATAGAGGGAGGAAGGACTGTCGCAGGGGAGAAGGGAGGGAGGGAAGAGGTTGGGGAGGGGTATACCGGGGGAAAGGAGAGAGGAGGAAGGACTGTCGCAGGGGAGAAGGGAGGGAGGGAAGAGGTTGAGGCAGCTAGAGGGATGGTTGTGGGAGGAAGGGTAACAAGAGATATGGACCATGGACATCACAACGAAGGAGGAGAATGGAAGGGAAGGAGAAAGGAAGGAGGACGAAAAATAGGAGAGAAGGAGGAGAGTGGAAGGGAAGGAGAAAGGAAGGAGGACGAAAAATAGGAGAGAAGGAGGAGAATGGAAAGGAAGGAGAAAGGAAGGAGGACGAAAAACAGGAGAGAAAGAGGAGAATGGAAGGGGAAGGAGGACGAAAAACAGGAGAGAAGGAGGAGAATAGAAGGGAAGGAGAAAGGAAGGAGGACGAAAAACAGGAGAGAAGGGGGAGAATGGAAGGGAAGGTGGATGGACAAGAGGAGATAAGGAGGGAAGGAAAAAAAAGTATTAGAGGGGAGAAAGCATTTGAGGAGAGACAGAGGGAAGGTAACAGGAAAGAGGGGAGGATGGGGAATGGCCAGCAAAACAAGGCATACATAGAGGGAAGGATCTGGAGTGATGGAGGAAGTGAAGGGTAGGACGCAAGGAAAAAAGGAGAAGGAAAAATAATAGTAAGGGAGAAATGAATGAAAAGAAGCAAGAGGAAGGAATGGTAGGAGGGAGTATAGAAGGAGAAACGGAAGCAATGATAGAGAGGGAAAGATAGAAATGAGAGAGAGAGAGAGAGAGAGAGAGAGAGAGAGAGAGAGAGAGAGAGAGAGAGAGAGAGAGAGAGAGAGAGAGAGAGAGAGAGAGAGAGAGAGAGAGAAATGACAGAGAGAAAGATAGAAATGACAGAGAGAGAGAGAGAGAGAGAGAGAGAGAGAGAGAGAGAGAGAGAGAGAGAGAGAGAGAGGGAGGGAGGGAGAGAGAGAGAGAGAGAGAGAGATGGGGGGGGAGGGGGAGAGGGTTGGATAAAGAGGGGCAAGTTCGAGGGTTGGCCACCACTGACAAGATTAATTATTTCTCCTCTACACCGCCTCTTGTTCCGTTCCCTGCTCACTTCTCCTAATCCTCCTTGTCTTCCATCAATGACTTTCAAGCCAATTCTTCCTTGTGTTCCTTCCCTTCAATGTTTCTCAGAATTATTACTTCTTATCACACTTACTCACACTCTTCTCTCTCCCTCCCTCTTATTGTATTCCTTAAGATCTCTCTCACTCTCTCTCTCACTCTCATTCTCTCTCTCTCTCTCTCTCTCTCTCTCTCTCTCTCTCTCTCTCTCTCTCTCATTTTCTTATCACAAAGAACTTTTTCACTCTCGTTAATAGTTATAATCTCTTTTATTTTTATTGTCTCAAATTCAATTTTTCTTTTTCTCGTTCTCACTCCTTTTCGTTTACTATTGTTCCGTATTTTATATTCTCTCTCTCTCTCTCTCTCTCTCTCTCTCTCTCTCTCTCTCTCTCTCTCTCTCTCTCTCTCTCTCTCTCTCTCTCTCTCTCTCTCTCTCTCTCTCTCTCTCTCTCTCTCTCTCTCTCTCTCTCTCTCTCTTTCCGAGTTATCTCTTTCTTTTTCGCTGCACACTCCACGAAATTTCACTCGTCACACCCTGCTGACTTTTAGATTCCTGTAAAAATTCAAGGGAATAGAAATGGCATAACTTGAAAGACAGAAACGCGGGCACACAATCGTTTTTCTCACACCTCGATGCACACTAACACCATTTACCTACACCAACACACACACACACACACACACACACACACAGCTACAGAACTCTGGAAAAATATAAAGACAGAGAAACATCAATACTCACACATACACAGCTACAGAAACTAGAAAAATATAAAGACAGAGAAACATTAATACTCACACACATACACACAGAAAAACATACATACATACATACACACATGCAGAAAAATACATACATAAGCTCATGCACATGCAGAAATATTATATACACGCCCGTCATGGTTACATCATACGGTATACGAACTGGCCAAATGCCTAGTATCCCAATGTCAGTTCGGATCCAGTTTGTCATTGTTCATACATTATTCTGGGATACATCTGGACATCCTTGGCAAATTTAGTGATGATTTTTTAAGAATGGAGATTTTTGTCTAGACATAATTATATTCAACCAATTTTTGTGCTCATTAATGGATACTGAACATCTAGCGAGACTTGTTGAACCACATAGTGTTATCGAAACTGTTTTTGATACTCTACCTACTAATTGGAGTATTATCTCACTACTTTTTGCGAATTTGGTACACTCGTAATCCAATATATGTATCCAGCCTTGCTTCGAATAGCCTGATCGAGCATTACTTAAGCGAGCTCAAGCCAATATGAAACAGGATAAGCGTTGTAATTGGTTCACCAGTATGTCAAATGATTCGAAACTTCAACAAGACCTGGATACAAATTTTGGATTGCGAGTGAACAGAGGTAATATTAAGGGGGAAGTTCGTTGTTGGTAAATAAGGAGTAACTGATTCCTCCAAACTATTTCAAGCAACACAACCTTATTATTTTTGCTCTTCTGGTCCTGTTTCCTAGCATACTTTGGGGGAATCAAGGCACTCCAATGTACCAAAAAAGAATTACCACCTTAAATAAGCTTATAGAGAGTCTGGCAGGGAAGTCAGAGATTCGCCAGGACAAAATTCCTTTCAGCCTTAAAGAGGAGTAGAAGTTCAGCTAGAATACTTAAACATTTTGCTTGTAAATTAATACTCGCCTTCAGTCATTCAGCGCTCCTATAAACACTCATATTCAGAAATGTAGCACTAATATTGTTTAGATCTCATAATCAGTTCAGCACTCATTGTCTATAAATAACCAAGTTCAAGATGGATGAGGGCGTCCACAGAAGCTGTCAGTGGAAAGAGAAAAACTGACTTTAGTCGCTTCACATGACTCTGGCGGAATCTATGTCATTCATAGACAAACTTCCTGTCAGTGCATTATTTGAATGACCAAACACCTTGTAGAGATAGCAAAGAAGAATGCGGTCAATTCACCCGGCTTTATGTTTCGGTACATAAATACTGCTGTACATGAATACTATTTTTGTTATCTTGAATGTAGCGGTAATGTATATATACAGTTATCTCCACTAGTAACGAGCACAACGTCCGGTGGGTTTGTCGAAGTGTGGCACCACTGTGTTTGTTTACATAGCGTCCTCTTGGTGGATAAGATAGCAGGGGTGAGTTCTGTCCATTCATCTACAAATACAATGAGTAAATAAACACAATGGCCCCAAATTTCGACAAATTCACTGTGTTGTTACCAATGGAAACAGCTATACAGGGCGTCCACAAATTGTCTAAACAAGTTGTATTGTGTGATATATATATATATATATATACATATATATATATATATATATATATATATATATATATATATATATATATATATATATATATATATATATATATATATATATATATATATATATATATATTTATATATTTATTATTATTATTGTATAACGGGCTTACCATGAGAGTGTGTGCATGGATATACACTCATCTTTCCTTCCTTCTCCTGCCATTCATCTGCTGTTAATCAATCTGATACCAACAAGTAACAACAGTATTGCATTGTTACATATTTTGCGGATAATAATTATGGAAATAAAGATATAATGTAATATACGTTTTATGGTAGATCAGAACACGCCGTAACTATTTGGCAATTGGCATATAATGGATCAACTGGGGACACTATTTTGATCTGCGGAGAGAAATGTTCGAGCCCTTTATGAAATATAATGTTACCACAGTTATTAACAAAGCAACTGTCTGTGATAATAGCAATTCTGTAAAATATAAAATCGACTGTAATTAATGGCTTTCGTCATAGCTGCTTGTATAGTTATCCATTCAAATAATGCTGCCAAAAGATTAAAATGCGTATCATATCATTCACGATATCATATGCCTAGTTTGCCAGAGCACTATAATGACCCATATATAGTCGTGAGCTGAGACTAAAGCTATATAATATAACATTGCTTAGTTGTCATCAAACACCATTTCTGTTTTGGATGAAATGGATGGCTATCGATTCCTGCAAACTGTGCTACAAAACAGCAGGTGCACGTATAATGAGATACTGCTCTGATTCTTTTTGCTCATTTTCACCCACGACATGTACAGTTGGGGAATAATGTATCTGAACACTGTTGGCGGCTTCTGGCAACATCCCCAAAAGTAAACACATAAATGAAAGAAACTATTTATGAAATGAAGGATAACATTTATTTCACTGTCTGTGATTGGTCGACGTCACCCAATATCAGTTATCCTTATGTAGTAATGAATAATTTTTGTCTAGTACTAACGTTTTTATTACTGACATTGTTACCAGAAGCCGCCAGCAGTGTCCAGATACTTTGTTCCCCAACTGTACCAAATTCACCTCATCCCTGTCACATCTGCAGCAATAACAACACTCAACCATTACATATACATACGTCCATTCTATACTATTCCTCGCTCTACAATCTCCAGAAACGCTCACCCACTTCAGATACTTCCATGTAAACTATTCCATTCCTCGCTCCACAACCACCAGCAATATGTACATTTGCCAGCACTTATAACTGGTACATTCAGCGTTGTCAGTCCTCTAGTTCTGTACCAGTTATAAGTGCAGGCAATTGTACCGTACAGACAATCTCTAGGATAGCTATATATGTTTCAATTAAACATTCTAT
Source organism: Petrolisthes cinctipes (assembly GCA_033782935.1). Lineage (NCBI taxonomy): Eukaryota > Metazoa > Arthropoda > Malacostraca > Decapoda > Porcellanidae > Petrolisthes > Petrolisthes cinctipes. Next base: position 114,615 of record JAWQEG010002255.1, on the reverse strand, counting down.
CCATTCTATCTATTAAATTTTCTATCCAAGTTCACATTATGCTATCGGAGCTGTGAGGTTTTCCTGACATTACCTGCATTCAATATTATATCTCTGTATCACTTTAAGGGACTATTGGTTATGTACGAATTGCTCTCTCCTGATTCCCTCAAACCATATCATGAAACAAACTTCTTCACTGTACGTGCTGTTTGCTGGTACAATATGAGGGAATCGGCAGCCTCCATACAACAAACCAAATCATGCCACACTTTAAACAATAACAAGGCTCGTTGGCCCACGCAATTTGCAGGGGGAATGATCTAAGTGAGAGCCTTCCCCTTCTGTGTGTGGTTTGGGGCTATGTGACCGTGATGCACCAAATACCATTATTATATTCATCCCGATTACAAATATCACTCCTCTATCTGTGTTTTACATGAGAGAGAGAGAGAGAGAGAGAGAGAGAGAGAGAGAGAGAGAGAGAGAGAGAGAGAGAGAGAGAGAGAGAGAGAAACACACTCTCTCTCTCTCTATCTCTCTCTTATACAGTAGTGTATATATCTTTATGTCATTCTCGCTGCTTATATATTTATCACCTTTGTCCTTTCTTTTCACTACTTCTCACTCCGTCTCTCTTCATTACAAATACCTAATGAGATAACAAACTAATGCAATATTCGTTTATTAGAGTATTATGCTTTAAGAAGGATTGAGTGGTACTTGGAAAAGGAGGAGGGTTGTAAATGGAGTGTCATGATGAAGGGAAGGAGGGTCTTTGTTTAAGAGGGAATCTAGGTAGGATTACAAAGCAAGGAAGAGAAGATGAAGGGATAAGAAAAGGTTGATACTAAAGGTGAATAAGGAAACATGAGTAACATCGTAGGGCTCTGTAAACGTAGAGATGAAGGGGGATGTACAGTCGTGGTAAAAAATAATCATCCATATAGAGGTAACTCACGTAAGACTTTGACAGCTTTCCTCTGTTCCTTAGCTGATATACTTTCCAATATATAGGTTAAATACCATCTCTTAATTTAATAAAAGCAGCTACGCACTACTAATAACAATAACATCATATGTGAACGTGAAAACATTAGACAGTAAATTGTTAGAGATACCCATATGTGGATGATTATTATTGACCACGATTGTACTGTCGGCCTTAGGAATTCGTATACACCACTGTGACAATAAAGGTTCATAACAACTAGAATATCTATTACTTTAATTTTTCAACACCAAACACTTCTAGTAATGTTATTTGGCTAATACTTGAATCAGTCAGCAGAACAATTATTACAGTATGTGCAGAATATATACCCTTTTTAATCAATGCTCTGTTTACGAATTCCTGAGGGCGACTGTACATCACATGGTGTGTACGTGAGTGAGGCTGTATATTCTATTCTCTTTGATGTTGTTTAAGGGGGAAGTTTTATGTTGGTAAATCAGGAGCAACTGAATCCTCCAAACTATTCCAAGCAACAGAACACCATTATTTTTGTTCATTTTGTCCTGTTTCCTAGCATACTTTGGAGGAATCAAGGCACTCCAATGTACCTAAAAAGAATCACCACCTTAAGAGTACTTCATCTTCCCTTATGATGATGCTTCACCTTGTCTCTTGTCCCTCTTTACAACCCTTTCTCTATTCTTTCTGGTCCCTTTCTTTTTGTTCTATCTTCCCTGGTAATACTTTTGGTCTTTTCCTTTGCTGTGTGGTCTTATTTTAAAAGTTAGCAACTCAGACAGTTCTGTTTTCTTTAATTGTTACCTCGTTCCCTCTCTCCTTTCTGTGGACACTCTCCCTCTGCTCTCCTTTCTCCTGTAATCTTTTTCCTTTTATCATTAACGATATTAAGTCTTCCCCTCTTCTCTTTTAAAGTTCTCAAAGTTATAGTTTTTACCATTCCATCTATTTCTTATTTTGTTCCCTTCTCCCCCATACTCAATGAATCCTTACCTACCATATTTTCTATTGATTATACACAGTTGTGCTTTCGTGGATGCCTTTCCCAAACATAAAAAGCTTAAATAATCAAGATATTTCATGTACTTCAAAATAAAGGATAAAAACAGTACTGTAAAGCGGTATTTTCTAGGAAAGAGGATAGGGATAAAATTTCAAGGGTCAGAACTGATGAGTGAGGTGTAACCAGAAAGTTTCCCCTCTTCTCTATACCAACTTTTACTTTCGTGTAGGTGTCCTTTCCCTTTCATAATTACCCTCCCTCACTCCTCTTCATACAAGTTTCCCTGACAACAGCTCGTGTCTCCCCTTCTACACAACTTCTTTTACCTGCCTATGTAACCAATTTCTATCTACCAGGAAACGTTTTGACCTACGTCCCTCCTTCCCTATCTACTTGCCTCTTTACCTCCCTATACTCCGTCCTACCCACCTGCCAGTCTATATACCTACCTACCTACCTACCTCCAATTCATCGAGTATCTACCTAATTATTTACTAACCCACCTTCCTATCCTTTCTACCTTGCCATTCAACTTGCCTAATTACTTTCCTACATAAGTCATTACCTACCAATCCACCGATACTTTAATATTTACATGCATACTGTAAATATGTATGCACATAGCAACACACATACACTCATACGCACATGCACGAACTGATATATCAGCAAGGTTGAACACACAAGAGCATACACACACATTCGCTTAAGTAATTATGTACACTCCCAGGGAAGGACACACATACATATTGGCATATTCACGCAAACTTGATTACACACACACACACACACACACATACACACACACATACACACACACACACACACACACACACACCTGTTTCTTACTGGGAATAACAAAATAATTATTGATCAAGAAGGGGAACACACACACACACTTGTTTCTTACTGGGAATAACAAAATAATTATTGATCAAGAAGGGGGACACACTCACACACACACACACACACACAATTAGGATCAGGATAATCAAGAAGAATCTTTTGAATATTTGAAGAAGTCTGTAAAAATGGCCGCTCGCCTCCAAGTCAAGAACAGCATCTTGGTGTCCCTCAATTCTCAGAGGTGAAGTCAGTGTTAGGTATCAACCAGGTATATACAATCCTTCACATAAATTTCGCCTCTCTGCACGAACCTCAGAAACTCGTGCCTATTTTGACCTTGAAAATGACAGTGAAAATAGTTTTGTACTACCTTCCTTGCCTTAATTTTACTGATACATTTATAAACAATGCTAATATTCCAAAAGTTATAATCTAATTATTCTAATAGGTCCTGTGGATCGGCTGGTGGTACATAGCATTTTTCCAGCGACTGTACAGTGGGCAGCAAAAGTCCTGTCGTCACATCTACCAAGTCATAAATAAAGTACAGTATGGAAATATACGCTCTATAGGCTCGTAAACTGAAACACTAGAGACGTATTTTCATTTGCCCCCCTGGATATGAATACTCTGTATGGTGAATGTGTTTATTCGATGATTATCCATTTTGTTATCCTTGAAGAAGCGATGAAAGATGCTACAGGACTTTTGCCGCTGACTGTACATACATGTAGCAACAGCCACCTCCCTGCCCCAACAAGCCATGGGTGAGGTCCAGCAGCTCCCACACTCTTAGAGCTACATTGTTCAGAAGCTATTTTGGGATTTCAACATCGCCTTGAAGAAGTGTTCCAAGAGTGGAAAGCGGGCGACATCTGCAAACTTTGTGCCAGGGGCCGTATTGATGCTTTAAGGGGATAGTATAGTGTTGGTAAATCTGGAGCAACTGATTCCTACAAACTATTCCAGGCAACAGGCTACCATTACTTTTGTTTATCTGGTCCTGTTGTTTCCTGGCATACTTTGGAGGACTCAAGGTGCTCTAATGTACCAAAAGGATACTATCCCCTTAAGGCGGTAAGTAATTGTGTTGGTGTTGAATTCCAGGGTTATTATTTCAAAACTAAATATAGGTCTACATTCTCTACAACGATACATGTTTTCTTTTCGCGTACTTAGGGTCGTTTTTTTTTTTCCTTCTTTTATTTTTCTGTCTTATCTGGCGGCATCAGTATCCTTCTAAGTAGAAATGCAAAATATTATTCCATAACTTGAAGTAAATGGGATGAACGAACTTTGAACCTTGGGAGCCCTAGTGCCATAAAAATACCCAGGGAGTTTTGTTAAGTCTCACACGTAATAAAAAAAAAACCGTAGTTCCTCGTCTCCCAATTTCACGCTTGACTACATCACCCTCAGGGGGGCGGGGGGGGGGGGGGGAGGATGAGAGCGAGCAAGGTTCCAGCAATACTCAGAAATCGTTAATTACAACCTCACCTCCCTGACTGAGTGACTGACGCTTGCACTGAAGAAAAAATTACACTCTATCCTGATATTTAGCCTCAGCAGATGCCCAGATTTCCTCTCCTAAGTACCGTACGTATAGCACACGTGAACTATATTTACTCTCTAAACAAACATCATTACACTTCAAGAAATGTCGAGCGTGATCTTTACATCCAGCCGGAAATTTGACCCCCCCCCCCCACCCATGGCGAAATGAGTAATTTAAGGGTGAAGTTTTGTGTTGGTAAATATAGAGCAACTAAATCCTCCAAGCTATTCCAAGCAACAGAACACCATTATTTACGCTCTTCTGATTCTGTTTCCTAGCATACTTTGGAGGAATCAAGGCACTCCAATGTACCAAAAAAGAATTACCACCTTAACTACCAGGAGCGTATTTTTAGGAAGACCGAAGGATATTACAGCTACTCGTACTATTTATATTGTCACTTTGTAAGACCACATTGACTGACAAATCCTATTTCATATCTGTTTTCTGTAAATATGTTGAAAACCCGTATCATAACACAAAGAACATTTTCACAAGTAGGAAAGTTAGCAGCCAAGCAGACATACGAATTTTCTGTAAGCAAGAAGTAATGCAACACTATATCTGTATCCAATAATCCTCCCTTTCTCTACTTATATACACTATACTCGTATACCTGTCACTATATCTCTTTCCCTCTTACCTGCTTTTCTTTCCTATATTTTTACAACTTCCCTACATTTTCTTCTATGTTGATCTCCACATAGGCGGCCTTTCTTTTCTCTATAGTCACTTATTAGGGTGGTATTTTTTTTTTTTTTTTTTTTTGTATATTGGAGTGCCATGATTCTTCCAAAGTATGCTGGGAAACAGGACCAGAAGAGCAAAAATAATAGTGTTCTGTTGCTTGGAATAGTTTGGAGGATTCGGTTGCTCCAGATTTACCAACACAAAACTTCCCCCTTAAGTTATATTAACCTGCTAAATGAAGCAACATACCTGCACCATAAAATGAGTGGTCACCGCTACACACACACACAGGGGCAGACAGGCAGCAGAGCAAAGAGACTCTTGGATGAACTGAGATTATAAGGTAAAGTTATGTGTCCATTAGTAGCCCTTTGTTTGTCTGTCGTGGAGAGGAGAGATGAGACTTGGATCTCTACCTGCGTCCACTGTTACACACACACACACATGCACTGATATACACACACGTTCAGACAAATACATATTAAAACACACACACACAAACACTATTTTTTTTCGCATAGATGCAACAAAGCGTAGCCTACATTTCCCCCCACTCCCACTCTCAAATAATTTTAGTCTCTCTCTCTCTCTCTCTCTCTCTCTCTCTCTCTCTCTCTCTCAGTTAGTCAGTCAAGGATTCTACCGTCCTAAGCTTTTCTTCTGGTTAATTGTCTGCTTCCCATCATGATAACTGCTTTCTGTCATCCTGTCTCTATGCTGGTCTGTTTTTTAGGTTTTCTACACTGCTTGCCCTACTTATTTTTTATCTTACCATGTCCTGTCATTCGCTACTACAGCTTGAGATCCAACTTTCTCCCTACTTTCCCGTTTGATGCCAACCTTACTGAATTGCTGTCTTCCTGCTCGCATGAATTACTTTGTTTCTTGTCCTGTCTGCATTCTGTCTCTCTTCTTATCTACTTCTCACCTACTACTGTATTTGTTGGTCTTTCTTTATTATTGTTCTGTTTGCCTCCCTGTAGTCTACGAACTTCCCTATTTACTGTGTACTGTACAGGACTTGCCCACCCCTCTGATTAAGCACAGTTCGACAACAAAGGAAATACTAAATAACATTGTATATCACAAACTCGAGAAAATATACACACGATGGCACAGAACATTATTACAATACAAGTTAGCAGCAGAACCCTACTATGTACAGTCGGCGGTAAAAGTTGTGTCGCCTCACCTAACATTTCTTGAAGGATAACAGAGGATAATCATCAAAAATACACATTCTCCATACAGAATTACAATCAATATCCAAGGGGCAAATTTGTAAACTACTCTGGGTTTTCATTTTACGAGCCTGTGAAGCTTATATATATTTCCATACTGTACTCCATGACTTGACAGATGTGGCGACACGATTTTTGCCGCTGACAGTACAAGAACAGCTGTGGGAGAAATCATACATTATCCTCCTACCCCTGGCCACCCCGTCCTTTGTTCCTCGTAATCTAAAAGAGGGAAATTTTATAACAGCTGCTAGTAGTATTTTAGTTCCTCCCTTCCCACCCGCGATGTTCTGTGTCTATAGCGTAATTACCACACCGTCCAGTATTCACCTTCACCCTAGCTATCACACTGTTCATTATTCACGATTTACTAAAAGATTCAGTCATAGATTTATGGCTGGCAGAATGGACATTATTTATTTATCCAATTCATTTATCCAATTTTTTAATCTAATTTATTTATCCAATTTATCTTACTATATTATGTATTTGTTATTAACGTTTCTTTTAGGGAATGACTCGTCTAAAACATAAAGATAAGGAGGGATTATTGTTGGTGAAAATTATACAGTGTACCAATAAAACATCCTTGCTACCGTAGAAAATGGGTAGTAGAATAGAAAACGTGTAAGGGGTGGAGACGGTATGAAATTAGAGACTATTAGTAGGTGAGATGAAACTAGCAACTGCAGCACTGGACAAAGAATAGCGTATGAAGAAAGAGAAGGAACGTGTTGTGAGGGAAAAACAATTCTGTGAAAGGGGAGTACAATTGCATTAGGTGAGGACATTGTGCGAGAAAGATTGGTGTCTAGGAGATTGGACATGATTTTGGATTTCTCTCGCTCTTTTTTCATTTAAGACGTGAAGACATTTAGTAAGCTTTTTGCCTTTAATCATCACCTTCCTCACCTAAACAATACAAAATTTAATGCAATACTCTTAGCAGGTAGTAACTTTTATGTAGGTAGATAACTCTTATGCAGGTAAAAATAATACATGGAAGGACGACTCCGTCGAGTATGCAGAGACTACGGTACTCCATTATAGGTTATCTCCTCTCTAATAATACTTGGGCTGGATACTCAAAAGTAACTTAATCATTTTAATTAGGGCGCCCTAAAATAGGTACAGGCCGCTAGGACAACTTATCTTGTGCCCTAAGTGGGAATAAACAAATAGTTTTAGGACACCCTAACCTGTTCTTAATGAGTTAAGGTGTCGTGATTTTACTGGGCCGCCCTATGTCGTTCAGCCAATCAGATGGCATCTTTTAAAGTGATTCCAGCCAATCAACAGCAAGAGTCGTCGATCAGCTGACTGTTGTAAACACAGAACGTGTAATGGAACTTGGATGCCCTCATGCGATCTAAAACTCATATCTCATACTTCTGCTATTCGCTTTAATGTTATCTAGGGTGTGATAGACTGTTAGCCATAACTAACGCAATGCCATCACCCTAAAAAAAAGATTAGCTAACTTTATTGAAGACGAACTCCTGAGTCACACTCATGAATTAGTTTATTCTACATGGCCTACAGACAGTATGAATTAGTTGCATGTCATTTTAGCCATACTAGAAATGACTATTTCATCTTCTCTCTATGTATCATAACATATAATTCACTGTTATATGTATACTGATTGGGGCAAATAAAATATTGTAATATTGTATATTCAAATGCACACATTACTTCTAAAAACATGTATCTTGAAATATATATTTGTTTATTCAAGAACTTTTATACATCCCCTCCTCATTCCCGAAACCAGAAACATATTCTCTTTTTTTTCAGAAACTCTAAACAGACTTTCCTTATTCTCACCGCTTCTTTCCATCACCATGACATGAACTAAGTGAAAGCCGAGCTAAGAATCTCAACTCTTTCTGTGGTACGGTATTTCCATTATTTTGTGACATAAGAGCAGCAGTATCAGGAAAAAGAGACACAGAAAGAGGAAGGATGCAGCTCTGCTTGTGATACTCGAATATTTTCCTACATTCAGTGCTTAGCGTATGACATTGTTTTTCATTTCGCTACACGTTTTTGCTCTCACTTCGCTATGAATGGCGGTCGTTTGTAGTTTATTTGTAAACCTTTGGACGAAAAAGAGCAGAACGTGTGTTGAGCTATGAATATTGTGAGGATTTTCATGACTGAACCATGTAGCAATCGTGATTATTGTATATTATTGTTTCAAACATGTAGTGAGCGTGTATGCTGAGAAAGATGCTGTTAATAAAATGATAAAATATGTTGTTCGGAATAAAGCTAAGCAATTTCTACCATCCGGGAAATCGTCTCACACCATATTTTACACTATTTTAAAAGTATTGCATATTATACAGTATATTTACTTGTTTTGTGTTTGCTATGGCTTTCAATAGTTGATATTATGATTACACTTATTAATTTCTTTTACTCAATAAATTTCTTTAGACTAACATAAATATATTTATTTTCGCTCTATAAAAGGAAACAGTTATGGTCTGCTCTGTATTACCTTGTTTTTTATTCTTTTACTGATTCACAAAGCCTTAAATCTTAAAAGGAATAACAAAAGATAATGGTTAAGTTTCCCACCTGTGACAGCGGTAATGGAGTATGTGTTGCTCTCGTGAATTCACTCACACAGCTGCTGGAGTGATATATGACTGAACTGCTGTCGCTCACCTTTTGAGGACATGGCTCGCAGATTTTAGAATAACAGATTAAAATTTCGCCACCGTGTGATACTCACCGTGATATTTCACACCTAAATATAAAACTCCTTTTGCTTTCCTTACTCATTCACCATCATCATGAAAGATATATTTATTATAAATTAAATACAGTACAACAAACAAGAAGTACTATTATCTTTTCAGTATTCTTCTAATAATGAGTGTTAAACATACTTGACCAATGTAACATATAAACATAAACTAGTTTACATACAAAACAATACACATGCAAACAGATGTAACTCTTATTGCATGTGAACTTTCTAACATGCAGCAGAAATTGAGGAAAATGTATGAAGTACAATTCAATGTTGTTACACGTTCCATTTGTTACGTCCTTGCCCTTTTTCCTAATTTTTAGGATATATATATGTAGGAGAATGTGTGTGTGTGTGTTTTTTTTTTTTTCAATGTGTTAACGTCAAATAGAGTTTACAGACATGCCCCCTTCCTTCCCTTAGTGAGATAAAACAATAATACACAGAATAACATTCAGCTGTGTATGTTTGTACGTAGTGAAAGTAAATGAGTAACTACAATACCAACATGGCAAATATAAACAACAAAGTCAAATGAAATTAAGAGAAAAAATGTTCTCTTGTAGCAATGTAATCAGAGAAAATACTCAAAGCACTATTGAAATAATATCACCAAAAACTAAAGACCAAATTAAAAGTATGGGACCACAACAAACATATTTTTGCAGTCACTCAATACAACACACATGCTGGCGTAGTACTATACAGAAGGTTATTCCTGCTGATTTATTTTCCTTATGTTTGATATATAGAGATTAATGCATAAATATATGAATTCAAAATATTAACGTAATAAAAGCATACAGTCAATTTTATCTTTATCCACTTCAAATATAAATAGGCTGATGGTAAAGACCATCAGCTGAGGCAGTCACCAAACCATCACATTTCTCCTACGAAATGTTTTATAACCGAATCAGCATATTTGCATTACAATATAATTCACTTATTCATACTTAGTCAACAGTGCTATCATGTACGATTTCACATATCTTACTATGGCATATAATAGGGCGACGCAGATTAAATCAATTCAGCAGGGAGGCACGACAAATGAAAGTGAGATTTGGCCGTTTACTTTCCAAGCGTTGCCCACTTAATAAAAAATAAACCCTTGGCATACACCCAGAGGTATACACACCACAATCACTATAGAGCAGCCAGGAAGGAAACCAGAGATAATGCCATAGATGGAAGGATGGAAACTGTATGAGAACAGCATGGAAAATAAAGCTTTGTTCCAGACTCCATTTTCATAATGTCTAGCACGATAATAAAATATATGCGGAAGTCCTCAAGGAAAGAAGAAACACGGAGTCCCAAGCGCTTTCGTGTATTCACATCTTAGATTTAAAGGGACTCCGTGTTTCTTCTTTTATTGTGGACTTCCGCATATATATATACTAGCTGCTCCGCCGCCCTTCGGGCGGCTAGGAGCCGCTAGCTCCTGCGGAGGGCTGGCGGCCTGCGGCCGCCCTTCCACCGCCCTTCGGGCGGTTTGGAGCAGATCGGGCGGTGGGTGGATAGAAGGAAGGGAAGGAGGGAAGGAAGGGGGAGAGGGAGGGATGGTTTAGTGGTTAGATAAAATAAATGGATGGATGGATGAATAGTAATAGAGGTGGGTGGGTGAATAATTGGAGGTATTAGTCGTTTTTAAATGTTTATTATATCAATCTTTCTCCCTCATTCAATAACTCCATCATTCTAATATTAGCATAATTAATAATATTTACTTCTTTTTCTATTAATAGCGTCACTAAGCATTTTACTGAAGTGCCTCCTGGTAAACGACATTTTTCACGACTCCGGTTGACGACATCACGTAGAGATTCTTCTCATCGGCGACTCGACTGCAGCCCACATAGAGTTGACCGTGGGAGAAGACCTGGTCCTTAAGGTTGAGGCCAACTACTTTCAGGGACTGTCCTTGGCTTTTGTTGATTGTCATGGCATAGCTTAGACGAATAGGGAAATGGAGACGTTGGAACTGAATTGGACAATCTGAGGGCCTCAGAGGGATTTTTGGAATGAAGACATCTTCGCCTTTACCTTTGCCAGTCAGGATTGTGGCCTCCACCAGACGTGGCATCATTGTTTTAACTCTTAATCTTGTGCCATTGCAAAGTTTTGGTGGGTTCAGGTTTCTAAGAAGCATTATCGGACATCCCAACTTCAGTTCCAAATTGTGAGGTGGCATCCCTGGTGGATCTAGACTGTTCAGGAATTCTGCTGGGTAGTTGACCACTTGATCATCGTCGGGCACTGTATCAACTGATTTGTACTTCATTGACCTGCCAGGCTGAGCATCCAGAAGTTTTTGGTTGATGTTGTTGACAGCTTCATTCTTTGGAGCTAGGATAGCTTCCACGTTTCGTTATTTGTGGTTTCGTTGTATGTGAAAATAAATATGGCAATAATGAAAATAAATGTGACAAAAGTAAAATAAATCGTGAAAATAAATATGGCAATAATGAAAATCAATTTGACCAAAGTGAAATTCTATATGACAATACTGAGAATCGATATGACAATGGAATCAATCATAAAAATGCATAAAATTTAATAATAGGTTTAATAATAGGTAAAATAAATCGTGAACGACAATATACTTACTGAGATAACGCATAAACAAATCGAATAATATCCGTGCTAAAATATGTTCATGAGCTGTTGATTAAAATAAATATGGGAATAAAGAAAATCAATTTGACAAAAGTAAAATAAATCGTGAACGACAATATACTTAGTGAGAAAACGCATAAACAAATCGAATAATATCCGTGCTGTAGCCTGTAGAGGGGAATGGTTAACTCGTCATATTTACGCTCTCATTTTTAGGGGGGTTTTAGGGGTAATAACTTTATTACTCATGGCGCTGCAGTACGCAAGCCAGTGGACCTAGGAAAGTTTAGTTTACAGATTCTGGTGTGTAAAATCAAGCTCTACAAATCTGTAAGAAAAAATTTACCTAAATGAAAGTTTAAAATTGACCGTGTTTTTGCGGAAGGCTGAACTGTGGTATGGTGATTCCGTAGATTTTTTTCCCTGTATTTTATTATTATTTCGCTAGCACGTTTCGTTATATGTGGTTTCGTTGTATGACCCCCCCTAAACCTGAACGGGATCAAGACTCACCTACATGCAAATTTTGAGGACACAAAGTTGGACGGTTTAGGCGTGCATCGCGGACACACACACACACACACACACACACGCAGACAGAATCTTGGCTTTATGTATATATATATATATATATATATATATATATATATATATATATATATATATATATATATATATATATATATATATATATATATATATATATATATATATATATATATATATATAATGTTCTTGGACGATAATTATGTTTTAAAAATATGACAAATATACAGAATAACAAATGTAAATCACTTCGAAGTGGAATGGGTATTTATTGAAAGAATTACCGTTTTGTAGCAGTGTTGCCAGATCTGGCTAGGTCCCAGTATTTTGCCCCGGTCATTTCCTGTAGTTTACCACGGTTATTTCCCGGTAGATTGCCCAGGTTAGGTCCCAGTAGTTTGCCAAGGTTAGGTCTCGGTAGTCTGATGCGGTCTAGGTTAGGATAGGTAAGGTCAGGTAAGGTCAGGCTAATTTCAAAATGCTCCATTTGATTATGCCCTATCTTGGAAATGGGGCAGAGGAAATGCAGTAGAAGAAAATAGTCTTATTATTGTCTAAATAAGTGGGTAATAAAGGTAGAAAAACCGTATGGGATAACGGTAATTCTTTCAATATTTACCGTGGAATGTTGGTCTCTGTAATATTGGATTACAAGATTCACTCAAATGGTTCACTTTTATTTACCAGACACAGAACTTTTGATCTTGACTGTACGTCGGTTAATGCCTCTGTAATGCGTATGTACAGTCGGCCTCAGAAATTCGTACACAGAGCGTTAATTAAATTGGGTCTTTATTCTGCACATACTGTAGGAATTGTTCTGCTGACTGATTTAGGTTTTAGCTAAATAACATTAGTTACATTACTAGAAACATTTGGCGTTGGAAAATTATTTGTATTAAGTTTTCTAGTTGTTACGAACCCTTGATATCACAGTGGTGTATACGAATTCCTGAGGTCGACTGTATGTACAGTACATATATGTCTCTATGTGTTCGTGTACTTTCCATGTGTAGCAGGAATTCGTACACACATTTCAGCCAGAAGGGGTGTGTTTAATTAAGGACCCTGTGATCGTGTAGGAAATTGGAGGCTTCTGATTCCTCCTGACCATGCCACGAAACATGCTCCTTTCATATAGGTGGTGTTTCGTGGCAATGTTTGAAGGACTCGCTAATCTCCAATATTCTCACAACATCACAGGGTCCCTCAACGTGGTAACACTGGAACTGCACATCCAGACGCACGATCAAACTCAGCTCCTCCACAACTCGCACATTTTTCCTTCCCACCTCTACATTCCCTCCTTCACACCCATCCTTTCTAGCATACGTTTATAACTTCTGTTCTCAGTTCTCCTCTAAGCTATATAAAATTATTATTCTGCATCATTTCTATACAGTTTTTCTTGTTACACCCATTTCTCTTGCTATTTCAGATACACATAGTCCAATTTATTTCATTCCAACAATTCTCCCTCGTAGGGCTATTTTTTCTTGAACAGGTTTCATATTAGACGGTAGGTGCTCTTTTCTCGTGGTTGAGTTGCGTTATGATCCTTAGTCGTGGTAGTAACTCGCTGTACGACTCGGGTTGAGGATTCGAAGCATGTAATGGAAGTACTGATGGAGATCGAGAGGTGGTGGAGGGAAGGAAGAGAGTGGTGGGAGGATGGAGAGGGGACTAGGGGAGGCAGGCAAAGAAGTGCAATGAAAGAACTTACTACCACTTAAAAATTATTGGCCCTCACGTGGCAGGTCTTGTAATATATGGTAACATAAATACGGGACATTTATAGTTTCCCTGACGCCTAAAGCCCTTCACAAACACCCCTTTTCAGTATCTTTACCGAACGCACAAAACACACACGCTGTCCCTAGTCTGCCAGGATTGATAAGGCAATAGAAACATAATGAATAACCTTGAACAACATTCATTAGACACATAACAAACACTTGTTACTCTTTTTTATTGCTTCCAATCTTTATTTTTCTTTCCACCTCTTTCCTTTTACTACCAGAGGGCTGTAATAATTTTTATTATAGGATCTGGTCACTTCCTTGTGGATTTGACGAGATCGGCCCACATGAATTTAAATCCATGTGAGGAGTTGGCTACTACATCGGCATAAACCTGCGAAACCCCTATTAGGGTTATGCTAGTTGGTAAATATTATATTATTTCCTTATTCTAGTTAATAGAAAAGGGTTTGCATAAATGTCGACGATAACTGCAATTCTATTAGGCAATAAATTTTTATTATTATTATTATTATTATTAAAAAATTGTCTTTGAATAAAGATTCTTGCTTGTAATATAAAATTAAACACCAGTAAAATATTCATTAACATGTGTCGTACGGGTTTGATGTTAGTTCTCTTTATAATAATAATAATAATAATTTGGAATGCTGCTGCCGATATTACGATGAATATAATATGTCGAATAATTGTTCTATTCCGTAATCTAAATTTGATAGCGCTTTTATTGGTAGATAGGCTAGCTAAATCCCATGATTACAAGAGAGTTCCGCGAAACCCAAGTAAATTCTCCTGTCGTTAACAGCCAGTAATTATATTTTTACGACAGTAGGCCAGAAGAGAAGGTTGTTATCACTTTCACGATGCTATGTGATAGAGGAAATATAACTACAGAACAGGTTCAGAATAATTTTATATAACTTAAATAAGAAGGTTGAACAGAAGTTATAAACATGTGCTAGAGAGGGTGACAGTGAAGGAGGGAATGTAGAGGTGGGAGGGGGGAAGAAACTGTGTTTTATCGAGCGTCTGGGTGCGCAGTGTTACCGCCTTAAACACAAACCTTCTGGCTGAAATGTGTGTACGAATTCCTGTGGCCGACTGTACGTTCAAACATGTGTAGGTGCACCCGTATGTTTGTGTGTGTGTGCTGAGCTTTAGAAATATCGGCTTTGGATATTCGCCATCAGCTACCGAAGGATAAAATTATTATATTAAGATAAAATAAAGAGTATTACCTCAATCACAGTATGACGGTTTTAATTATAATTGGTGAAACTGATCCATTTCTCCTGCGAGTAAAATTATCTTAAACACATAGATTTCAAGCATATTTAAGTTTATTTGATACTATATATAGTATTATACACTAAGTCATCTAAATGCTCTGTGTAATATGTACTGATGTGTATTTAATTATTTTACAGTAACGTTAAGTATTAAGATGAGAAAGTTTATTCAAATTTTGGTTTACTCTACTGAACAATAAATACCTGATACTAGTGATTAAATTCATGCTCGCACTTTTCTTTAAATCAAATTCATTATCATCGGAAGGGTTTACAGTACCTCAGAGCACTTACTACTAACGCTCATTAGCTTTGGACAGATAACAACTATACCACGTGTCCGCCCAGAATATTAACATACTGTATAATATTATGTAAATTAATTAAATATGTGCCCTCGATTATATTTCCCTTGCCCCCACCCAAAAAAACAACAAAATAATAATAATGATAAATGAATTTAAAAAAACACACACACACACACATATGCAGCAAATAAGCTAAGGTAATTACTTTTACAATTAAACTTTTGCCCGAAACTCAGACACACCACTGTAGCATTCAATTAATTTTCTCATCGTGAAGTTTACATTTGCAATGCATTCGGGTAAATTTCAAGTAGTTAATGACTTTTTTCTGAAAGCTGACGATTTCTTCCAAATCTGACATGAAACAAACCCTAACATGCAGGAGTCTATTTCACGGTAAAATTTGGGAAGATCAGTCGCCAACTCTAGCTGAATGTGGTAGCGAGTGCTGGGTGTTGTGCTGATGTTGCTTGCAGGGTGTGTTTGGGTATTCTGTAATGTAGAATAGTGAGAGTTGTGGGTTTGTGAAGGCTGCTACGAGTGTCTGTGCCTTTCATGTCACGGCGATCAATGGACTTGAGGATTTTTGTTTCATGGGGTAGGTGGTCTGTAGGTGGGTGGCTGTGCAGACTGTAATTTATTGCAGGGCTTTATTAAGTACGGTTTGTAGTGTTGAGGTGTGTCTCAGGGAGGTTTGAGGCCTATGTAGGGCTTGTGTAGTCCATCAATGAGCGGATATATTGTTTGTACACTGTGGTTGTGGTTTCTTTGTTGTGTCCGAATCTTATGCTGACAAGACTAGTGTTCTGAGGGGATTAAGTCTGTGTGTGCATTTATTTATGTTTGTGATGTGTTGTTTGAATGACATTGATCTATTATATGTTTTACTAAGTATTTTCGGTATGTGTGTGTTGTATGGGATGTTATTTATAAAGAAGACTGGTGTGTTCAGCTGTAAGTTGGTGAGGATGGTGACTGTGGATTTGGTATGTGCTTTTTTAAGTCTACTCGTGGTGAACCAGGTGTTAAGTGTGTTGAGGTAAGATTGGAGCAGATGAATGTTCGTGTCTGAGCTTTGTGTTATATGTTATATCGCCTTAATAAGAAGCAATGTGTCTTTCTTTCATGTGCTTGTGGTTTTGTTTTGTCGTGCATGTATTGATTAAAGAAAATAGGTAGAAGTTTAGTGTCTGACCTGCAAATGACAAGTAGACATATCTACCCGCTAGGTGTCAATATAATATGAGACTGATAACACACCTCTAAGGGAGTGGCCTCAATGACGCCTCACTACTGAGGTCAAGTGTCATCTAGGCCTCTCCCTTATAGATGCTTAATCTATCTTATAGTTTATTGTACTCATGTACACACGTGTGTGTACGTGTAAACACGTATGTGTAATTATGTTGCGTTGTCTGATGAGTCCTTGGCTCTGGGTGTGTAATTGGGGTTGTGTGGTTACCTGTTGCCTCTGTGATGTGTCGTTTTTCTTAATTATGTATGATAGTTGAAATTGTGCACAGCGGTGTCGATGTTTGTGATGGTTGTACTGTTCAGTGTTTCAAAATGTTTCTCTGTCTCGATTGCGAAGGCTTCCCAGTTGGCTCTTTTGTAGTTAGTGTAGATGTGGCTTTGGCAAACTGTGTTATTTCTTCCTTTTTTACGTCATAATTAGTAGGGGGTGGTCAGAGCCAAAGGGTGTTGTGGGGGCAAGGTTGGGGTTCAAATGTAGTGATGATGAGAGATTTAGGGTTTTGATATGGGATATAGGTACTCAGTTGTAGTCGAATTGGAGGGTTACTGATTTCTCCAATATTTGTCGGGATAATAATTAGAACACTCATAATTAACATAATTAACATAATTAACATAATAGAACACTCATAAATAACGAATAGAGGGACTATTTTGCAGCATAGCACAAACTTCACACAGTCTGCTGTCGCGTTTGAGAGCATAAAACATCCCGTTTCCGATGGACTACAATAGTAATACAACCTTAGGAGTACGTTGGATATAGAAGTCGTGACGTGTGTGTGTGTGAGTAGCAGTTGACCTGGGCCACGGTAACGGGCTTGATAAAGCCTATGTCAGAACATATATATATATAAAGATGAGGGAGGAGCGTCAGGGAGACACTTCGAAACACAGTTCAGAATTGTTTAACCTTACGTCCTTCCAATTTGTACCATGATGAACGTGAGACCAAGCAAAAGTGTGGGTGGTGAGAACAATAGAAAATTAAATATTTCATGGGTTACAGGTTTGGAAAACATTATCATACATGTTTACAAGCTATGACTTATAATGTAAAATTCCAAAAGAAATGTAATCTGGGGTTTGGTACGTTACTCCCGGAGAGCGCCTGAAAACAGCAGCGTTTGTCAATAAGACTGTTTGATCAGCGTGTGTGAGTCAATGTTTCCTTCCGCTAAACATCCATCCTGGCACATGATGGGCCGAAATCACAAATGCAGGCTGAATCCTCTGGAAATACGAGACCTCATCATGTGTCTGCTCTGTGTGTGTGTGTGTGTGTGTGTGTGTGTGTGTTCTCATCTTATCATATATTTTGAAACACTGAGTGAAGTTCCTGATATCCCATCTATATATTCCTTTTCCTTATACACATACTTGAGTCTATGAATGCCCTGTTCATGTGTATTTGTGTGTGTGTGTGTGTGTGTGTGTGTGTGTGTGTGTGTGTGTGTGTGTGTGTAATTACATTTATCTAGTATTATTTTATATAGAAGTGAGTCATACTCGTGATGTTCTGGTTTACATACTTAAATTTCATACATACTGTATTGTTGAATCTATTATCCCATTTTGGTGTGTGTGTGTGTGTGTGTGTGTGTGTGTGTGTGTGTGTGTTGACACGAGGGTTGAGACAAACACATCCATTTTCGAGAAATATCTGACTCCTGAATTTTGGCTGAGATGGGAAGTCGCCTCTGTTGAATGAGATAATTTTCTTGGCAGCATATTTATTCACGAGTTCCAGACAATTATTGTTGCATGTATTGATTATATTCCAGTGTTCATACGGTGGAGATAAATACGTGTTTTATGTCAATATCTTTTCTGTATTTTTCTTGGCTGACATTACAAAAACTTAGATAATGAAATCAATGCATTTACACAATGCAAACTGTCGTCTGAAATGCCTAAAATGTAAGTGAAAATGAGTTTATGATTTCATGCACTAATCTAAACTATTTCAGGGATTTTCGTATTCTTTAATGATTGTTGATGATTAGAACATTGTCACTACCGGTACATCCCCAAAAGTGTGTGAGGTAACCTTGGAATTCTTAACACAGATTTTCGTATCCTAATCATATTTAAAGATAAGGCAACACTACCTCTTTATTATCAGAGTTTATAGGGGCGGATGAGACATAAGTTGCGGCCATGGCTGTTATATTATGGAGTTAAAGGAGTAAAGGAGTTGTAAGTGGTCACCTCTTCGTAGTGAACTGAAAGAATGTTGATTTCTCCAAACTATGCTTCAAAACATATCACCCACTGGTATAACAAGGTAGTAGTCTGTTTCCTGGCATAGCTTGGAGGAATCAGTAGCCCTTTAGTTCGCCCATAGCAGACGACCTCTTTAGCAGTTGGTAGTATTGCTGAACTCTGTGATTCTCCTCGTAAAGTGTAAACCGAGCAGAGTAACCAGGAGTTATGTGACCCTTCTCCTGTTCTATTACCAGACCTTGGGTCGCTACAGCAAGGCCATATAAACACTATATATAGCATTTAAACATTATTTTTCTCTTGATCCCATAAAATCATCTGGGGTAAATTCATGTACATTTTCTGAGTCTTAAGCTATATATATTGTAAAATATGTCAATCAAATAGATTTTATGATTTTCAACGACATCGATCGTATGCATGTAATCAGAGGTAAACAATTGTTGTCACACGTTGTGCTTCTAAAAATAATACAACAACCAACAAATTTATTGCAGTTCGCGATTATCACTATACATACATTTCACATATTCTTGCAGACGGCATTACGGCCGGATATCGTTCGTGACACTAACCCTTCACGAATTGTCCGGCACTGCAATAGGCTGACAGTGACTCGGCTAGCCACGCTAAAATCCATTATGATATATAGAAAAAAAAAAAAAAAACATACACACTAATATATGTAATTAGATATTAATATGTAGCTTAACCTGGGAATTACTCCTTTGATCAACAAGGTGTGATGAAAATAAATCTGCTCTACTTGACAATATTCTTACACTGTTTTCCAGGTATTTAATTCCACATTCCAGTTTTGGTAATGTGCTTGTATATTCCTTCACTGGATTGTAGATATGCAGAAAATAATAGTTTCAAATAAAGAGCACCACGATATAAATAAGAGGCCTATATAATTACAACGATAGAACCTTTCTGGATATCTTTAATGCAGAAAGCCAAAAGGTTTGCTTCACTGTTTCTGTTTGCTATCGTAAATAAAAGTTAAATTACACAGTTGTGTGAGCATGTAGAATTAGCAATTACAGGTGGCGTTTGTAATTAACAGCTGAGGGCACCAATCAAACTAGACTCATTGTGACACATATTTGAACGAATTATCAACTTCATCACCTTATTACAGTACCTATTATCGGATGCACACAAACAAACCATACACATACAAGCACACAGACACACACACCCGCAGACAGTACCTATTATCGGATGCACACAAACAAACCATACACATACACGCACACAGACACACACACCCGCAGACAGTACCTATTATCGGATGCACATAAACAAACCATACACATACAAGCACACAGACACACACACCCGCAGACACACATAAGGTACATGCAAACATATGCATATTATTTGTGTATTATATGAATATGTACAGTCGGCCTCAGGAATTCGTACACAGAGCATTGGTTACAAGTGGTCTTTTTTCTACACATACTGTATTCATTGTTCTGCTGACTGATTCAAGTATTAACCAAATCACATTGCTAGAAAAGTTTGGTGTTAGGAAATTAATGTACAGTACTAAATATACGAGTTGCTACGAATCCTTGATGTCACAGGGGTATATACGAATTCCTGTGGCCGACTGTACATGTGTGTTCGTGAACTTCATCGCCAAAATGTGGAAATCAATTACAAACTGAAAATACAATCAGCATTATTCTATAGGAATATGCGAAAAATTAGCCATTAGCCACTTAAGAGATACAGGGTATGAACTGAATATAGTGAGTGTAATCCTGGTCCTGGCCTGGCTACCAGTTGGAACATTGACGCCTGTTCCCTCTCCCCCTCCCACCGCCCATTTGTTATATCCACGTACTACCCATAGTTACGAACAAATAATTATAATACTGTGCATATTGATTATTATAGTGTGTAATTATGTATGTACAGTCGGCAGTACAAGTTCGCTTCATTGAGTGGACGAGACAGCATTAACCGGCGATGGGGGTGGGCTGGAGCATAGATGGTGACGGGGTTAGTGACACGTCTGCTCTGCTCCTCCCTCGTCGTGCCAGCTTGCTGCCTCGTTTCTTGTGGTGGTGGTGGTGGTGGGTGGTTGAAGGTCAGGAGAAAAGGCAATTCTCCTGAAGATGTCAAGGAGGTAGTCGGAGAGATGACCTAACCCTTCTGCAGCTAAGGCAACAGTAGTCTTGGTGCAGACGGTGACGATGTCTGCCTGCTGCTGCCGTCGTTGAGATGGTTGGGCGTTGGCCGTCTTCCTCCCACGGGCGTGGAGTAAACCTAGAACTTTTCCACTAAGTCAGGCTACGTTGGTAATCTCCACGCCTTTCCTCCACAGTGAAGGACACCTCGTCTCCATCCCTCAATGATGGCAGTGAGGTGGTGGCGGCAGAGAGAAGGATGCCCTTCCTGTTGTCTACAGTCACAAAGCCATAGCCCTTGATAAAGTTTAACCACTTCACCCTGCCAGCGAGACAGCTGGCAGGGTGAAGTGGTGTTGGCTGGTGGAGGTGTTGTAGGGTTCATGGCTGGATGATGACCCTTCTATCACAGTTGCTCTGCTAACCACCCACTTCCACACTGAATCTGGTTTTATATCCTGACTCAGGACGCTGACGTCACATTAATGTCGGTAGCGAAACCAACTCAAACCACCTCTGTTAGACTGTATCGAGCCTCCTCACATAATAAACGTCATTAGTACATCCCTCAAAGCTAAATTGTAATATTCTTCACCCTTTGAAAAAAAATTTAAGTATGCATTGTGACGTGAACGTGTTAGAGGACTACTGGTTTCTCCAAAATTTGCTACAAAGCATTTCCCCTGTTCAAATAAAGATATGCTATTCTGTTTCCTTGCATAATATTATTCGGAGGAATAATTCGCCCACAGCTGATTACCCCATCATGTAACCTGTAATCCTCTCAGCCACACGCACACCCCTGGGACACCTCAGTAGTGCACGCCATGCTAAGCCCACACCACCTCTGTCTACAACCTAGCTCCTAAATGCCACAATACATATACCTGTGTAGTGTAAGGTGGTGGTTACTGTAATCATCCTCAACACGCACGGTGGATTAACCAGAGGGTGAAGTAAGGGGCATGATGGTGGTCTGCTTTGCTGCCGTCTAGTCTTGCTCATTCGTTCGGAATTTTCTTATAAATATCTTTTGAGGTTTCCTTTTGAGACCATACCATTTCGGAAATAAAATGTAAAACATGAAAATATCATGAAACTGCACAAAACCACAGAGAAAGGTCGTCGAAACCATTATGAATATAGTTCATATAAAGATATTCCACAACGAAAATGAAACACGTAAAATAATATCCCATGCATAAATTTTGATGTGTATGATAATTGTCGCTACTTTTATGCTGAAAACGACCAGCATGGCAGATAAAACATGCATGCGTTGTTTACTGTACGGAAAGATCCCAATCGCTACAACCAGGGTACAATGCATGGCCAAATAATGTTAATGAGTTCATCTGTTATTGGGAAACTAAAGGGCTGCTGATTCCCAGTGTACAGCCACAATCAAATAACCACCGACTCTTTCCTTCCATCGTAGTAAATATCTTTGTAATAAAGAACAACACGTGTATGATTTTGCAGCCCCTCATAATAATAATTGAGGGGTTGAGTTGAAGTAAGGTGTTGTATGATTATATTTTGATATGATACTGATTTATTTGCACGATAGAAGGAAAGTGTCGGTGGTTATTTGATTGTGGCTGTACCAGAAAACAGTCTTGTTCATTAAAAGAATAAGGGATCTATTTTGTAGCAAAGTTTGAGGGAATCAATTATCTTCAGTTTCTCTATGACAGATGGCCTCTTTAATTAATAAACTATGGTTCAAAACTTCGCCAAAATAAAGCCAAGGAAATGGGAACAGAAATGTGAAAATGGAGCCAAGGAAATGGGAACAGAAATGTGAAAATGATCGAGAACTTGGCAGGCCCACTCTTGTTACAGTTGATTTTCTGTGTCCCAGTTCCCGAGTGTTATATGAGAACTGCTAACCATAACTGTCCAAAATATTACTGTTTGCCTCATTAACTCCCTCACCTCCACACTCACACATGTCAGCTAATATACATGGTAGAAACACACATAACATTATTTTTAGTATAATTGGATGTGGCTGCAATTTGGAATAACTCATCATTAGAAAGAGAACCTGCTCACCTGACATACGGTACGTTAATTGCTGCTAATTACCCAAAAACTCATTAAACTTATAGTCTCCTAAATCACCAAAAGAATGAAAATACCCAGTATATCAATAATTATAATCTATGTTGTACGTGTAGATGAAGCAGAAATTATCTTGAGTATAATATTTCTTAATTAATTACTAAAGTGGAGTTATTTTTAAACATCAGGTAAAATATTCACCGCACATTGTAGACAAATTTCACTGTTCACCATTGCCTTTAGTTTTCATTTCCCTTCACTGACCTGCCTGGTGAACAAGCCATCTTCTTTTCTATCCTTAAGAGGGTGCGGGAGTAGGGGACAGTCTTGGGGGGGGGTGGTGCGGGAATGGGGGGACAAGCTTGGGGGGTAGAAAGCCTGTCCCCTATTCCCGCACCCCCCTAACCTCCCCCCCCCCTCAAGCCTGTCCCCCTACTCCAGCACCCCTCCGATCCCCCCCAAAAACCCCGCACCCCCTTAAAATTTATAGTAGTTAGTTCAGCACCCAATAATCTAGACTCACTTCTTATCTTCCTTCATTTTACTTATGCTGTTGAACTTTTCTTCTCTCCATTGGGCTCCTTCGATCACAATCTTATTTCTGTGTCCTGTCCCATCGCTCTTGTAAGACCTTTGGATTCTCCCAGGAGACGGCGTCTGTCACATTACACCGCTACCAACTGGGAGGATCTGAAGCACTATTATCAAGATTTTCTATAAAATAAGTTTTGCTTCCATGGTCTGGATCACTCTAGTAGATGATCCTCTCGAACATGGAGCCATACATTCCATATTCGTTCCCATTTTTTATTACAAAAAGCTCTTGGTTGCATCACACTTGTTATTCTGTTACCCACAACACCTGGCCCTCACTTGCAGGACAAATCAAGCTCCACTTCCACACCCTATTTTTCCACCAGCCAGCCAGTCACTGCCTCGTCCATCTCTCCTAACCTGCTCTCCAAACTCTCCCCACGGTACGTACTGTATATACACTTTCCTTTCCTCTCTGTTTCCCACCTCGTTCCCACCTCCATGTTATACGGTATATCACTTAGATTTCCCTCATTCACTGATATAACTCTTCTCACATTATCCTGCCTCTATCCTTGTCTAATCTTTCTACCTCAGTCTGCACAGTTTCACCCACAGTCACTTATCTTTACACCAAACAACAACAAGAAATAATACTTCACCTTTCCAACCATCATTACCAGTGCAACAACCAACACCACTAGTCATAATAACAGCCAACACCACTCCAACACTGCCATAAGAACTACCAGCACCACCCCAACCAACTACC
This sequence comes from Petrolisthes cinctipes, assembly GCA_033782935.1. Taxonomy (NCBI): domain Eukaryota; kingdom Metazoa; phylum Arthropoda; class Malacostraca; order Decapoda; family Porcellanidae; genus Petrolisthes; species Petrolisthes cinctipes. The sequence continues at coordinate 90,042 of JAWQEG010002255.1, read as the reverse complement.
TTATCATCACCACAACCACCTTCACCATTACTACCACCTGCCCAACAACAAATATATTCTCCACCTGTCCTCATCACTCTCCGCTTCCCATCACCTGCCACAGCCGCTTCCTTTGCCTAATTGAGCTATCCACCTCAGCGACTACTCCTCTTCTTTGTCTCTATCGCAGCTGACTTCTTCCACGTTGCTATTTCTTCAGCATATGGAATCGTTTCGAGTTAGTTCATGCGTTTCTAGTTAAGCCATAATCAATTAATTATATATTAATTGTTATCGAGCTAATTACCTTTAGAGGGTAAGAAATGCCTCCCGTAACAAATGCAAGATTGAGAGAGAATGAAAATTTATGGTTGTTGTTGTTTAATTAATTATGCTGTAGCGACGACTGCTGATTTATTTCTCTGACAAACACCAGATGATTATAAATACCGTATATTTTGCAACAGTATACGCCTTCGATAACTTGTCTGAATTAACACTAGACGATCTAAAACGTCACTGGAAAATCCCCGTCGCGCATGAGTACAATACCACTAACTCAAATCATTTCGTCTCCACACTTTCACCCTGGACACACACACACACACACACACACACACACACACACACACACACACACACACATTCACTTTCCTTTTCTCGCTCGCTGTCTCTCTCCTTCTCTGTCTCTCTCTCTCTCTCTCTCTCTCTCTCTCTCTCTCTCTCTCTCTCTCTCTCTCTCTTTGTCACTTCCTATCCCACATGATACACAACCAGCTGTCTCGTCTACCATTCCACGCAATTCATGGCTCGCTTATCCTTCCTCCACTAGGTGTTGTGTTATTCTCTATCTAAAAAAAGCAGTAATTCTATCCCCCAACATTCTTTGTCATCAACATCCTGTACTCCTGCAACAATATCATCCTTGCACCATAGACCACCAATACATTCTTCTACCACCATCCTCTACCACCATTTCCAAGCATACACCAGCAGCACCATACTTGCACTATCCTTCCAAATATTATTCTTGTGTCATCCCTCACCACTTCCTATGTTCCTGTACAATCCTTACACCACCCATCCCTTCTTCTAGCGTCACTCACTCTTGTACCACTCTTCATCAATACTGCCGTTCTACCACCAACACCACTGCTATCCATTACATCCCCAACACCCCCTACTGTGCCGTGTTATATATCAATCTCTCTCTCCCTCTCTCTCCCAGCCAAGCCAAGCCAACCCGCGTCCCTCCAAAACACCCCACCACTTCCCCAGGCCAGCACACTCCATTATTCTCCACTGGTCTACTCTGTTTACCTCAGTTCCCAGCACCCTTCAGGCTCCAGCACTCCTCTCTCTCTCTCCCTACCCACTCAATCCCCTTTATCATCTCTCACAGTTTTCAGTTTTTTATACCACCACTCAATCTTCAGTATCTTGACTACCCCATACCCGCAACCTTCAGTTTTATACCACGAACTTACATCCTCGACTTTTTATCAGTACCGTATCTCCTAGTCCCAATCTTCGGATGTAGTTAGCATATCACCGCCCTATACCATTCTCCCTAACTACCAACTGTTTCCCAACCTTCACCAACATCACACCAACCTCTCATAGACTTCAATATTTCTCTCTTGCTACCAATACTCTCAAGCATTCTCTTCCTCGTCACCACCGACCACCAACAGAGCTTGAACAAGGCAGTAATTTGGACAATTTCATCCACGACAACTAGGAAGGGTCTGGCTAGGTTGTCCCGCTTGCTGTGCCACTCTCTCTCTCTCTCTCTCTCTCTCTCTCTCTCTCTCTCTCTCTCTGTATAGAAAACTATAGTTACTCAACAGTTACAAAGACAGCGACACTGTTTAATCACTTAGTGTATGATATTAATCCGTCCACTTACAGTTCACTGTTAGTTTAGCTTAGTTATATACTTTTATATTCTGTCCCAAATACAGTGTTTGATTGTTTCAGTATAATTTAATTTAGTTCAATACATTATAGTTTGATTAACTTAGTATACTTTAGTAAGGATCAGTATATTTTTAACTAATGGACAATGGAGTAAAGATCATTCATGTTATAATTCAGTAGTGGTTTTACGTATAACAATCACTCACCTTAATTTAAAATCGTATTATAGTACCAATTTTATCAAAATATACTTTAAGGAGAAGTCTGTTTTTTTACAATAACCTCTGAGGACACAAGTGCAGGTGGTCACGCTGGAAAAAATAACTTTGCTACCCGGTGTTTGTACCTCTGGTCTCCCAATAATATCTAGTTTTCCGATATGTTCAACACATTATATTTCTCTGAAGTGGGGAGGACAATATGTGAAAGAAAGTTTTTATAGCTGCATTGACGAGAAGAATAACGAAAGCACAGTGAAGCTAATTATTTTGATGTTGAAAAAGATGATGGTGATGAAGATAATAACAATTATGATGTTATGAAGATTACCTGTATTTTATAAACAAGTAATGACTAGTGACGAAGTGAATCGAAGATGATGCCGACGACTTACATGGCTGTATTTATATATATATATTGTTGGATTGTTTTCGATACGTATCGGACCCCTTGAGCACGGGTAATTTTGTTTCCCAGTGTATACTATATATATATATATGTATGTATACATATATATATACGTATATATATGCATGTATACAAGTAAAAAAAATATCGGTGCATAGGCGGTCCGATGCCTACCGTAAACATTCAGTCAACTGCTGTTCTTGTGGAAGAGTTTCACTGTCCTTCGTTCCTTGGTGTCATAATGATTCGCACTTATAGTGTACCAATAGTTATTTTTTTACCTTGTGTACAGTGCTCTGAGCTTGTATAGTTACATGCTAGTGCAAAGTATGATTGTATGTGCCTGTATGTATATGCGTACTTATTTGTGTAGGTAAGCATGTACTGTATAATTATGTTTCTGCGTTTGTGTGAGTAGACATGTAGAGTTTAAAAGTATAAACATGGGTGTTTGTTTATGTATATATTTATGTGCGTGGAAGTATGCATGCTAACTGGATATATATTCATGTTTCGATTCATATACTGTACATTAGCAAGCCAGCGTGAGAGAATGCATATATTGTATTGGCTAAAGTTACCGCATGACCTTGCAGTATGTACATGCTAACTTGTGTGTGACTTCATGGACATCAGTATATCTGTGTGTAAGGAGACATGTATGTGATAACTCATGTATGCTCGCGTGTGTGTGCTTATAATAGCATATGCGCTTATAAGGATGCATGTATATAATAACGTACAGTATGTATGCTTGCGTGTGCCTGCGGGTGCCTGCGTGAAGAAGCAATATTGCCCACCCTCCCCGCGTGCCCTTGGTAGGTGCTTGAGAATATTTACCCAGGCCTTGCACCAGAAAAATGGATCCATGCTTAAGAATATTTTAGGACTGAGGCTGCAAAGCCCAGGATGAGGAGGTCGCCGAGAGCTACTGTTGTAGACATTTTTTTTTTCTTTCTGAGGGTATAGTGGACAAAAAAGAATGAAAAATAGTCTTAATTAAAAATATGAATTGCTGGCGATACGATTCTTTTCATCGACAATTTACTAAAGAATTGTTTTTTTCGACCTAAGATAAAACTTTTAATGATCAAGTTTTACGTTTACCTGTTATCAAAGCAAAGCTAACGCACTTCCCACTCTCCATGAGAAATTTCTGTCTTCAATACATCTCTTATAATAATATCCCTCAATATTTCCCTCATACCTCTTTTTGCTGGGTGGTTATTTCTTGTTTCCTCCATTCATGATCAACGAAGTTTTAGAATAAGAGTGACGTATGAATAACTTAACTAGATTTCATGATAATGCTCAATCTGCCTTTGCTATAAGGACTCAAAGCTGGATTTCTTTTACCTTAGGAATGACAAAGGGGCCTCTGAAGTCGTTGATGATTTGGGGGCTACTGATTCTTACAAACTGTGCCATTCACAAAATAATATGGCCACACCGAATGTGTTTTGTGGTAATTGTTCTTAGGAATCTATAACGTTCAACATTGAAGACCCTCTCCTAACAGATCCCAGAGTCGAAATCCATTAAGTTTTCAATACCCATTTTAGTGCAACTTAATAACGTAGTGAAAATTGGCGAAATATTGCATTTCAAATAATACCTTACTGCATAATTATGTTTGTGCCTTAAAATGAATTAAAGAGAAACATAAATATATTATACATCATCGAACGGCAACTATGACATGAAATAGGACACACATTAATTAATATGCTGTATGACTGCCCTTCCCAGACAACTTTAAACCTGTGTGGATCATCTTATAATTATATCATCGCATGTGTAGCTCCCGAGAGAGAATATATAAAATGAGAAGGAGAGCGCACTTAGAGGTTAAAATAAATGAACACACACACACACACCTTTTACAGCGATGCACATGGAATCCCTATTATTCTCAGGACTCTCACGCCCAAACACATACCATTTCTTGGAACACCGTTCCCATTCCACCGCTGTTGCACATCATAAAACCCCTTCTCAGACCCTTCCCCAAACCCCACCCTCCCCTTCCACTTCTTTCACTCATACAGACCACATCACTCCCACAGACACCATTTTCCAGACAACCCCCACATCCCCACCTTCAATCACTACCACCACCACACACTCACATCTTACCCCAGACCAGATTCTCCAACATTCACTTTCCCACACCATGCATGGCTATTTTTTCACCCACGCATGCAGCCCATCACTGTCAATTTTTCACTCACACAACCGACCGCCAAACCCTTCCTTCACTCGATCAACTCACCACCGCTTCTTGCACCTATACAACCCACCACCTCTTCTTTCACGATATCAACTCACCACCTCTACTTTCACGATATCAACTCACCACCGCTTCTTGCACTCGATCAATTCATCACCTCTTCTTTCACGATATCAACTCACCACTTCTTCTTTCACGATATCAACCCACCACTTCTTCTTTCACGATATCAACTCACCACTTCTTCTTTCACGATATCAACCCACCACCTCTTCTTCCACTCGATCAACTCACCACCGCTTCTTTCACTCGATCAACTCACCACCTCTTCTTTCACGATATCAACTCACCACTTCTTCTTTCACGATATCAACTCACCACTGCTTCTTGCACCTATACAACCCACCACCACCACCTCCTCGTCCTTCACCCACACAACCCACCCTCAACGACCCTTAAAGCTCGTCGCTGGCCATTCATTTTCTCCTCCTACGTTTCCCAATGTTTTCTGAGCGACTACAATAATTTTCCCCTCATATCTCTTTGGATTATCTTTCCTTTTTTATGTCTTGGCATGTTTATAATCCTTTCGTTTACTTTTGTTTTGTTTATATTGTATTTTTACTCGTTAAGCTCTCAAGGTTTTTTTATTTTTTATTTTTTTTACACTACAGGTTTCTTCTCTCTTTCTCATTGTTCATTTGTTTTCTTACTTTATCTTATATTTTATATCTCTTATTTTTTAATCCTCTTTCTTCTTTCGTTACTCATCTCTCTCATTTTCTTTGCCCCCCCCCCCCTCCTCTTTCTCTCTCTCTTAATTAATACCTTTCCATCCCTACCTTGCTGTGTACTTTCTTGAAAACTGATAGGAGAAAAAAAAATTCTCCGGTTTTATTATGGAAACCTCAAAGACAAACAAAAATAAATTGGAAATCACACAGGCATGTACCCATAGAAAGGAGAAAAAACGTGGGGGAGAAATAGAATTGGACATATATATTTTTTTAAGATCCGATACTGGACATTTGCTTCAAGGAGACTGTTATCGATACCAAGGTCAAAGACAACCCCATCCACACACCTGTAAAAGACTTCCCAATTACTACCCAACCAGTGAGAGGCGGAGTTCGAGGGCAAATTCCAAATACTACGGCAGTCATGGTACAGTCGTCAGCAGAAAATCGCGTTCATCTCATGAACTTATAATGCTGATATGACCAGATAGTTGCATTCTGAACCAGTTTTTATTCCAACAACATACGTAATTTAGCATATGAAAACTATATCTGTCATCTCTGCATTTAAATTGTATTACAACATCACAAAACTAATACATACGCAGGTAGAAATGTTGCTGACTGTACCAGCGAGGGTGTTTTACGACGCTCAGTGGTCTATGGTTAGGCTAGCTTCAAAAACTTAATTTGGAAGTGTAAACATTCTCAGCCTCACATCTGAGTGACATTAATTATCCAGCATTTACATGTATTAAGGTTGCGAGTCACGCACACTGAGGGGAAAAATAAACTACATACATATATATGAGAAAGAGAGAGTGATAGTGATTCTTATATGCAAATGAGGATAACCTCACTCAAAGGAAAAGGAATTATTGCATAGTGAGCCCATATAATGTTTTATGGCGGAGGTAGGAATGAATAACGATGTTTTTCGTACTTAAAAATTATCATTGTGAATGTAAGCTCTTCAGATATTCCAAGACGCCCTTACAAACATACGTAGGCATATTTATATATCAAAATAGGATCATGTAAAGAACACCCAACTGAACTAACCTAACTTAACCTAATCTAATTAATGGTAATTTCTTTTATTCTGATGTCGTATGTTTTGAATTGTTGAAAGTGAAGATCATATAAACGGATTGCAACAGTTCAATTAGGGGGGTGGGGGTATTCTTCTTAATTCGTAAAACAGTACAAATTGCAGTTCTGTAATGATATGAAAAGTAAAGCTTTTTTTGTTACCCGTGGTGAACAATGCGTCGTGTACCCTGCTGGTGATTCATGGTGATAATAAGATCATCATTATCGTTCGCACCGAGAAGAAACTTATTATTGGTATGCTTCACTTCGTCTCAGTTCATTACCGTCCTTCAGAAGGTGTGTTTTATTATGTGTCAACTCTTTCTCCTTCGTTATCGTCAAGTAGAACGTGCTATTAATAGTTTTTGTTTCTTTCCTCTTCATACTCACCTCAAAGGATGTGTGGATAATAAATAGTCCTTGAAAATTTTCTCTCCTCATTATTACCCATGCAATAAGGGACTATCATCATATTGTTGTGCCAAAGGTGTGTTGACAGGAACTTTTGAACCTTGCACATACTACACCGCTTTCAGGCCACATGAGAGTGTGAAGACTCTCGAGAGACTGAGGGATGAATTCTTTTGGTCCACCATGGCAGCTGACGTGGCTCGGTTTGTGAGGCGTTGCCTTACCTGCCAGGTTTAGGGCCAGCCGAACCAGCCGCCGCCCAAGTCTCCCTTAATTCCCATTCCTGCCATTCAACCTCCCTTCTCTAGACTAATTATTAATACTGTAGGCCCTCTCCCCCCCAACTTCAACTGACTGTCAGTATTTGATGACCATATTGGATCCTGCCACTAGGTATCCTGAGGCATTCCCCCTTCGTACAACCAAAGCTAAAAATGTAATTGCTGACTTGCTAGGATTCGTTATTAAGTTTGGATTGCCTCGGGAGTTTATCCCAGTGTAGAATACACACAATAATAACAATTACACATAAATAATACACACACACACACTTTGAATAACACTAGGTACACATACAGTATGTTAACATGTCTGAACAGTTATCCTACATCAGCAACGTCAATGTCTCCATGACAACTAGTGTCCTGACTCCTGCGAGGCGAGGCACGTGCAGTTAGTCCACTGCAGGCGCCACTAACTTACCGGCATATATTGGTGGCAAGCGGTGACCAGCCCACAAGGTATTCAGGTAGAACCACGGTCGTAGGTAGAACAGGCGACTCCTAGCACAGTCCTGCCATTACCAGCACACCACTACTTTGTTCTCCAACCTGCTTTGCTCGGCCCTTGCCCTGCCTTGTTCCTGACTCCCACATCTGTCTGGCCACAAAGATACGTATGCGATCAACTCATAATCCCTCCAAGCCAAATCTACAGCCAACAACTAGATACTTCAACTGTCTCCGCTCACCCACTTCACCGTCACAGGCCGCATCCAACCTACCTGCACCGTCGACAAGGCCTCGTAATTATTGGTTGCTGTCTTGTCTGCAGCTGAAGGCTCATCAACCTTATGCAAAGCTGAGGTACAGCACGATTGCAAGTACTCTATACAGTAAGTATTATTCTTCACAGTGCGCCTCGTGACCCAGTTGTTTTCTTGTGATTTATTTAATATTTTTACTGGGCACTCATTTTTTATGTAGTAGCCATGTTGTGGTGATCATTTTCACAGTTTGCGAGTTGTTCTCTTCCTCCCCGGCGTGTAGTGTTGCTATTGGCCAGTGTTGGTGACGTCATGTGCAGGACTTGTCTGTATTGGCTAGTATCTATGACGTCACTGTTTCCCCCGCGATTATCATTGGACGCCTGGTGGCTGGCGTACCCCTAGTGACACTACGTCCTAGAAAGAATCAGCTGATACTGGCTGCTGACATAATTCTCAATGCCTGTGAATTTCTGACATTGTTATACCTTGTGTGTTATTTACAGAGTGTCACTGATTTATGTATGGGAGATTTTGCCCATTTTACAACGATTTTGTGTATGTATACAATATTGCACATTTCTACATTTGTGTTAACACACGAAGGAACTCACATAGGCTACACTTGTTGAGTTAGCTACCACACACACACATACACATAGTGACTGTGACACATCCACACACTTGTTGCTATACCAACAAAAGCAAAGAATTGTGCAAACTAATCAATCATGCAAATCGATAAATTAATAAAAGCAAACAAATATACAGACAAACAAATAGATAAATACACAAACACTCGCTTTCTATTTGGCATTTTAGAGGTTAATTGTGTATATGTAATGCCCAGGCAGTTATTAATATTATACAATGTTTGCAGCTCGTGATGTTTCCTGTAATGTCTACTGTCTGAGTATACTAGTGAACACCTTTGGTCACCTGCAGTACCCTACTTGTGCCTTCATTCATCAATTCACCGAACTGTGAGTACTTGGCCTTTGGTAATTCATATATATTTTTTAATTATTTTGTAGTGTATTTGGAGTGTAATTTAACTAATTGTACCAATGATAACGGATTTTTTTCCAAATCGTGCTTTATTATTTTGATGTATATGTCTTTTCACCGACTTCATTTTGGAAACAAATTATCAGGCATTTGCTTACACTCCTATCACCATGTCGCTCCCATCGTCACCACCTGTCCCTGGTGCCTTCACTAACCTGTCTTTTAGTCCTTCCTCTCTCCCTGCTGGTATTACCCCTACAATTAAATTACTACACCAGAAACCTTGGTAAATATTTGGAATCACGTCTACATCTATTTGTGTATTTTTTGGTAGAGAATCATCTTGAAATGAAATGATTTGATGTTTAGTTTCTTATAAATTGATTGTCGGAAATGATGTATTTTGTTACAATCTTGGGGGAGAGCCTGGGAATCAGGGGTTTTGGGTGGGGGAATACGCTAAAATTAGCATGTTTGGCTTTTATAGTGAATTCATGATCAGCCATAAATGTCGAAATTTGAAATCCGAGCCAAGTTTTGAAATGATGAACAACCATAAATGTCGAAAATTGAAAATCCAAACAAAGTTTTGGCATGAAGATCATCATGGGATTTGTGCACATCTCGGGTATTTTACATTATGGCATATGATACTAATTTTCATTAAATTTCGTTAGGAGGAACGCTTTCAAAGAAAAGCAGAAACCTTCATTGAAACGGTTCTCAGGAGAGGATGCATCTCGCTCTCCTATAATCTTTTAGTAGCAGTGTGAGGATGTTGTGAGGAATATTAATGTTATAAAGGATACTGACAAGATCTCGTTTATTAGGTCTCAGCTTGTACAGGACAGTCTGGCTACAGTGATGATGCGTGCGAATTGTTTTAACACTGGTGTCTTTGGTGATGGGTGGGTCTATCTAAGTGAGGATTGAGCGTCCTCTACTTCCCATAGCTCGCTCTTTCTTTCTCTACTACTTAGTGTTCTTCTTTCCTACTGATGAGACGTAGGGAAGCTGAATGGAGATACCTTGGAAAAATTTCTCTGGACTATGATGATTATTTTGTTTCTTGTATCTTCATCAATTTTTAAAGACTTTAGACATAGTTGATCACCTGTTTCTAAGGGAATCAGATTAATATATTGGTAATCAAACATATTTAACAACAATAAGTAATCCTGGTTATTTAGACTTCTAAGGGAGGGAACATAGAAAGAGGTGAACGGGGGAATAAGAGAAAGGGTAAGTAGAGAGAGAGAGAGGAAACGATAAAGATGGAATGGAGAATAAAGAGGGAGGAAGAAGAAAGAGGAGAGTGAGAAAGAAAATGGAGAAAGGAAAGGTAGACGGAGGAATAGAGGAGGGAAAGATGAGAGGAAGAAGAAGAAGAGCAGGGGAGGAGAGAAAAGGGAAGAAGATGGGAGTGAGAATGGAAGGGTTATACATGTGAAAAAATAAGAACGAGGACGGGAGAATAGAAAAGAGAGGGAGAAGAGAAGGAAAGGGAAGGCTTTACTATGTTGATGTGAGAAGTTTTGATGAAAAAAGAATGAATTTAGGAGAGGAAGAAGAATGACGTCATTAGGAGGAAAGGTGCTGACGACAGACATTATTGTGTCAAAAGAATGCAGGAGTGAATTCATTAGGGGGCAAGAGTGACTTCATTAGACTGCAGGAGTGACTTCATTAGGAGGGAGAAGTGACATCATTAATAGACAGCAATGATGTCATGAAGAGGCAATATTGAAACCATTAACTGTATGAGTGACATCAGTATTATATAAGAAGGATGTTATTAATAAGTAGAATGAACCACATTAAGCATTAAGATGTCAAAAGAAAGGAAAGAGATATCATTAAGAGGGATAAAGATGTCTGGAGGTAAGGAGGAATCCAGATGAGTGGAATTAGAATGTCATTTGGAGGAGGGAAAAGGATGTCAAGAGGAGACAAGAGTGATGTCATTAGGAGGACGGGAGGGGAGAGGATGTCATTAGGAGGCAGCAGAAGGAAGGAGCGAGGTAGGTTGGTCTCTTCTGAGGGTGCCACGGGAAGGATATGCAGATGAGATGGAAATTACAGCCTCGATACTCAGCAGAAAATTGTTGGAGGCAGGATTTATCTTGGCCACACACACACACACACACACACACACACACACACACGGTAGGATTTATCTTGGCCTGACACACACATTCACACACACACACACACACAAGGTAGGATTTATCTTGGTCTGACACACACACACATACACACACACACACACACACACACACAAGGTAGGATTTATCTTGGCCTGACACACACACACTCACACACACACACAAGGTAGGATTTATCTTGGCCTGACACACAAACACACACACACACTTCTGTGCCTTACTTGAAATCATAAAAATAATATTGCTTATTAATGGGAACACACACACCCACATAGATTAACACCTATCCTCCTGGAGATGAGTAGGAGATGTAGCAGTAAGTGGGTAGTGAGTGGAAGATGTGACAGGGAGAGGGAAAAGTGGAAGATATGTGTGTGTGTGTGTGTATGTATGTGGTGTGCAAAGGGTGGCAAGGAATGAGATTTAATAAGATAAGTGGGCGAATAAAATGCTGTAAGGAAGTAAAAACAAGTTAGTGTGATTGGTTATGGAGAGAAGTGGATAGCAGATAATATATGGTGGGCTTTGATAAGTATACGCAGAGGAAATTTGCAATGCATAGTGTAAAGGTAACCTGATCAAACACCCACATTTTTGTAAACATCGAATCTTCTTCAGTACATACAGGGTGTTTCGAAAGTTGTAGCTGAGCCGAAGGGAGATGATAGATTATGCAATTTTAAGCAAAAAGTACTCTATACATATATTTTTTTTTTCAGAGCTGGTTTAAGAGTAAATACACATTAACGAGAAGCGAGCTGTGGTGTGTATGGTCACTATGGTGCGCCAACCAGTGTTGTGTTGCCGCTACTCCTGCGCAGTGTTGCCGTCAAGTGATCCGTTTTTTAATTTACATGTTCTTGTTCTGATTTAATAAACGTAATTTTAGTGATTGTTCTAGGAAAGTTTGGTCCATAAGAGTGGGATAGGTTAAATATGCGAGTGAATCTAATGTAGCAATAAATACAGGTATGGCAACTCAAATCTCAGGCCATCACCCTCCCTGCCTACCTCCTCCTCCCAAGGCCGCCACCACCAAGGCCATACCATACAGTTCAGTATATATTGCTACATTAGATTTTCTCGCATATTAAACCTATCCCACTTTAATGCACCAAACTTTCCTAGAAAAATTACTTAAAGGACGTTTATTGATAGAAGAACTTTATTCAAAACAAGAACATGTAAATATAAAAAGGATCACTTGACGGCAACACTGCGCTTCTCTTTAATGTGTATTTACTCCGAAACCAGCTCTGAAAAAATATGTATTTATAGAGTATTTTTTGTTTAAAATTGCATAATCTTTCATCTCCCTTCGGCTCCGCTACAACTTGCGAGACACCCTGTATGTGGACAAACAAATCACTCATACCTTAAGGGGAGGTTGCCTTGTTGGTAAATTGGAAGGCTACTGATTCCTCCTAACCATACCAGAAAACAGACACCCTCAATGGTACTAATAGGGGATCTTGTGTTTCTTGGCATAGTTTGGAGGAATCAGAGACCTTCCAAGTCACCAATAAAAGAACCTTCCCTTAAGACACATGCATTATTTCAATTCACATTTACTATCAGGTGTTTATCAGTGTTACAAGAGAAGAGAAACAAATAACCTTGCTTTAACCGGCAATCCAATCGTATATTTGTTCTTTATTACCTGTAGTACTAGTAGTCAGTCGAGTATCAGCAATATCAATGTTATAGTGATGAGATAAAACTATGAATTCGCCCTAGCCATTATTCCTACATCTCTCTCACTCACCTCACCATAATACCTCCACACCACACCACCTCACTCGCACCACTTCATTTTGCTCCATTTTAAACCGCATTCCACTGCAAAGTCTCGACAGTGAGTGCTTCAATTTGGCCAGGCATAACGCCCGAGCGGACAAACGGGCAGACAGACTGATAGACGGCTGGCTGGGCATATATAGCTGTGTGTGTATATGTGTGAGAAAGAGAGGGAGATTCGTGGTACAGTACTTCAGTGTTTACATAGGTCCTAAATAAATCGTGGGAGATAGATGGATGGATGTATAGATAGACAAACGAGTGGATATGTACATAGATAGGTAAATAGTTAAATAGGAAACCAAATATCAGCCAGTATCCACAAACAATGCTGTTATAATGTCTTAACAGATATATTTAATGGCTGATGAATGTATAATAAAAAAGTTGTTCACACTTTGTCTCGCGAGGCAAAAAATATTATCTAATAAATATATAATTTTTACCAATAATTGTAGTCAAATGCGTCGAGGAAAATCTCGTATTTTACGAAATAAATTCGTTTATATCGTAAATCCCAAAAATATGGAGGCTGGATATGCAATTCCCTCCCTGAAGATAGCTCATCTTTCCTCCCTGGTCCCACATTCCTTGATTTTTTTTTTTCCCTCGCATAATTCACAACTCTCCCACACACACTCGGCAACATGTCCAATGGGGTTTCCCTCAAATATTTTATCTAGGGGAACTGAGCTGTGTTGGAATGAAATGATGAAAATTCACTCGTGGAACACATTTCTAAAAGATTGAATAGTTTTAAAGAGATAGACATGCAAGATTCTCTGGATTATTTTAGGGGATATTATATATGTAAAAAATTGTTTTTTGTCAACCGGTTACCCTTCTTAATACGTCCTAAGTTTAGATTGAAAAGAAAATTACTGATATATATATATATTTTTTTCTATGGTCACATTCTAAATGAGGGACCTCGGTATTAATTCGGTGCCTAGCAGTTAGTGGAATATCCGGTGACATGATATTAGAAACGATTTCCGAAGTTTCTGAGGATCCTGCTGGTTATTGACAATCTTCATGGATACTGAGCAGTAGCTTTTCTCGACTATGGACAATGCTGTAATCATCCATGAATGAATAGTTATTTTTATCTTCATAGTGAATATCATCATACAGACACAGTACAGTCGCGCAATGTAGTGGAAATACTTCACACAACCAACTAACAATTCCACTGAATTAAGTGACATCCTAGTGAGCTTCTGGGACATGAATACATTCCAGGAGAGTGGCTGTGGGCCCTGGCACACACAAACACTTCCTCCTCTCTAAATCCTCACTCGCCTCACGCTTCCTGTAGGGACACACCTAGGCAATAACGTAAGACCACAACACCATTAGCAAGAGGAGTCGATGATGCTAAGGAAAGGGAGATTTAATGAAAGCGAAATTAGGAAAAGAAGATTGGAAGTAGGTGAGATGTTAGGGAAGGGTGACATGAAAAATGAGAGAGTGTGTGGGTGGGTGGACAGAGAGGATAGGGGATAGAGGAGAAGGGGAGAGGAGATAGGTGAGTGGGTAGGAGAAGGGGATGGGAGTAACTGAATAGAGAAGAGGATGGTGTGTAGGTAAGAGAGGGTGGCAGGAAAGATGATGATTTAGGGCTTAATGCCTATTGACTCATGGTGGTGGTCATTAAGGCAGTCAGTCTTGTTACATCAACATATCTTCCCCCAGCCTACAAGATGTCTATCCTTGCTCTGACAGCCGGGTACCTACTTTCTGCTAGGTGAACAGGGACTCAGGGGACTGGGAAAATTGTGTGGCAGAAGGAAAGGCGTTGATGAAGAGAATGAGAAGAGAAGAAGAGTATGAGGGATGGTTGGATGGGTGGTAGGGGTAATGAAGGGAGGAGAAGCAGAGCAAATTAATGGGGAAAACGTTATTATAGGAGGCGGCCAAATTGTAGGAGAGAAATGTGTGATAGGGAAGCAACCAGTGAGCAGTGAAGAAATTAAAAAAGGAATACAAGAGGTCTTTACTTCAGTATGGAAGAAAGAACGGAGATGGAAGGCGGAGATGAATTGGAAAGAAGCGAATGAGAAGCAAATGGTGAGTACTGAAGAAAGAAGGGAAAAGGCAAAAAGAAGCGATCAGGGAAGAAAAGGGGGATAATGAAAGAAAAATTGAAAATGGTAAGGGCTGAATAGAAGGAAGTTGTGCCGACGGAGTAAGAAATTAGGCCAGAGAGTAACAGAGAATGATGGAAAGATTATAAAATGTGACGGTAGTAGATGGGAGCGAAAAAAAAAGCAGATCAGAAATGGAAGAGGTAGAAAAAAAAAAAAAAAACGATAACGAATCAGAAAAGTAGCATTGAAGTTAGAATAGTGTTATATATAAGATTTTTTATCACCTCGGGATCCCAAATAGAACACTACTCCTATTATGACTACGAATGAAAGGGCGTAATGTAGGCATCGTAAGCAAAACTCTCATCACTGGTTGCGAAATAGAATTTCACTACTAGCGAGAGTGCAGATACAAGGGCGTGCTGGAGGCCTCTCAGCTTAAGATACTTTGAACAACACACAAACAAGAGAGCAACAAGAGAGGAACTGAGCACTCTTGTTGGCGGGAGAGTGGTCGAGGGGGATATGAAAGGTCGGAAGTCTCACAAAAGATGCCCCCACCTCAGACTGAGGTCAGACAGTCCACACTCCACACTGTCAGACAATGGCATGAATCGTTTCAGTGCACATAACGAGACAAAAGTTGTGTCATGAAAAATAGTGAACACATCTGGGAAATGGTGAATAATTCGACAATAGTATGTATGTGTAGGTTGGGTTTCAGGTGAGTTATTAACCTGCCAGGAGGCATGCTTCTGAGATTTTTTTTTTTTTTTTTTTTTCAGTTATTCGGAAAGAAAATTCTCAATACCTTGTGCATTAGTTAAGGGCACAGCAACCTGGGTATGCCATCACTTGACACCTTTTCCATGATACGCAATCACCGAGAAGTCAGCTGGATTCATACAAAATCTAAGACAAAGGAGATTCAGATATCAACAGCATGCTTGCGATGGTCAAGGTGAAATTCTGTGGAATGATGACTAAACATTTATCAACAGCACTACCAACAAAGTAGTGTAGATAATCAGTACCTTTGAATTTAGTACATACATACGGTGCTGTAATAGTTATGGTACTCAAACCAAACGTCAAGCTAGTTATTCACAGTTAAAAAATTAAGATTCGCCCAAAAAGCACCGTACATATTTTCAGCCCTCTATAACTGTGGTTGGTTATTCGGACTTAAGTTTAACTGCGATAATCATCTCCTTGATATATGTATGACTCGCCTTTAATTTTTTTATCGTCAGTATTCTACTTTTATAGATGATATAAGTGGATTAATGAGGTGGTATGTAGCAGGTATTGATCGTACACAACAATATTCAGTAGGTCTAAAGAAATTATCTATCTTCTACCCCAGGAAGCAAGGCGGGAAGGAATCTCAAAATTACCTTTCTCCATTCTCTACTTAAATTAAAGAATCATCCTCAGTATAACATGTTTAGCCTCAACCTCGGGACTGTAGCCCTTGACTCTTGCGAGGCCCCGAGATTATTGGGTGTCGCACTAGATGAGACAGTGGAGCTTCGTGGTGTTGTTGTTGGTACCGTAGCTTCTCTTCGTGGTGGTGTTGTTGGTACCGTAGCTTCTCTTCTGCCCAAATAGATGACGACGCCTTATTTATACACGTCACTATTAGGAACTCCCGAATCCAGACGAAGGAAGTGTTACCAGTGACCATAAGCTGGAGGATGGTGAATGAAGGATACGTGTGACATTGGGATAGAAGACTAGTAGGAAGTTATACAAAATAGTAAACATTTAAAAAGTTAATGTCGAGTTGTAGCATATTAGGAGGATAATCGAATAATAAAAGTTTAGGATAAACTGAATTTTAGGATTATTTAAGTATTCTATAGGTAATATAATATTCCTTAGCTTATTTAGAGGCACCTACAATCAAGGGGACATTATTTGCAGATAGTGTAAAGGTGCTTCGGCCACAGGTACAGTCATGGTCAATAGTCCTGCAACACCTTCCAATGAGATGGCTTCGAAAAATGATCCAAAACTATATATAACTGTTGGTCTCTGCAATATTGATTCACAAGATTCACTCAAATGGCTCGCTTTTATTCACCAGGTTGCAGGACTTTTGACCATGACTGTACCACACACATTGATTACATCTGCCTAAGAAATAGTGACTGTAAAAGTAAAACGGTACAATTGCATGTGAAGGCCGGTAGGGGAGGACAAATCTCATAATGGCCATAGTACAGCAAGGGCCAATATTTTAAGTGCAATATTTTTGTGAACAGATTTGAAGACAATATATTTCTCCAAAACAGGCAAAAATCAGGCTCATGCTCGCATACTAAATTACCAGTCTGTTTCTTGGTATCGTGTGTAGGAAGGAATCAGTTGCCCTCCAATTCATTCACAACAGATCACCCTTTGAAGAATCATAGCCAAAGATGATTTAAGTTTTTATCATCTTAATTAATTTGAAACCGAAAGTCTAATCTCGGAATGAACGCGAAAAAATTACTACAACAGAATTTTGCATCAGTCCTACAGTGAGAGTAGTGGGAGCAGAAGAAAGGCAAGGTAATAACAAGCTTCCTCCACTAACTGATGAAAAAAATTACTTGTGTGTGTGTGTGTGTGTGTGTGTGTGTGTGTTGAAAGGGAAAATTGAGGTGTGACTGTAGACAATGAGCCGTGTGCATGTGTGTGTGTAGAATACTGTAGATGGAGAAAATTGTGGTATGAGTGTAGAAGATGAGGCGTGTGGCCCTTAAGGAAGTGTGGCGTGTGAAGGGTCAGTAAAGTTGACGAGTGTGGTGGTGGTGGTGACGGGAACAAGCGTGTGAAGGAGAACTACAGAGGCCAGGCTTCGGTGGGTGACAAAGTGAAAGGAGGAGGAGGAGGAGGAGGGGACGAGTCACACAGAGGTGGGTCTAAAGTTAGCTTGCGTAACACACACACACACACACTCAATTTGTCTTTTCCTTGGATGTCCTGTTTATGTGTGTGTGTGTGAGAGAGAGAGAGAGAGAGAGAGAGAGAGAGAGAGAGAGAGAGAGAGAGAGAGAGAGAGAGAGAGAGAGAGAGAGAGAGAGAGAGAGAGAGAGAGAGAGAGAGAGAGAGAGAGAGTGTGTGTGTGTGTTTGTGTGTGTGTGTGTGTGTAACTGGGAGACTCACATGAAGACAGACATTCTGGAGGAGACGACCGAGAGTGTAAAAATAATACAATGCGGCCTTATGAACAACCAAGCACTGAACGACTCCATAAACACTAAGTTCAGAACGCACCTTTCGAAAACGCAAAATTTTCCCAGGCTGGAGTTCCTCACTCAACCTGGGAAGCCACTTAAAGGAAGCAAGAGCACGGTGGAAAAGTTTCAGGAGGAGATGTAAGGCAGGGAGGTAATGGTGCAGTGGGCTGGCTTCCTCACTGTCTTCGGGAGTTCTTGTGGGTGAGAAGGCTTGAGCAGGATTGGCACTGGTAGAGATATTTTACCTATTCCTCCATACAGTCACGAAAAATAATATATCTATGGGTTTGTGCTAAATAATGAGACACAAGAAGCAGTAGAATTAAGCATACACTATAGCTGTCTAATAAAAGAGATTACAGGGCTTCACCTCTCAATCACAAATTTCCGTCACTTTCTAAAACAGCATTGATAGTAGCGATCAGACTTGCCTGTATAGTTCATTAGGACACCTACAGCGAGGCAAGCCGCTGCAAAACATTTCATCTCTGCAAACGAAACAAAGAGAAACACAGGCGCTAGCGAATGAAACCTGACTGATGTGTCAACACTCCTTATCACGTGGCCCAGCTTTGATATCTCCCTCGGAGTATGGGCCGCCTGCTGTCATCTGTTTATATTTTAATATATCAAGAAAAGATGAAGTACTGTACATCTCCATGAAAAGGCAACCAGAGAAAAAGAGGAGGAAGAATATATTGTTTTTGAAATAGAAGGAAAATAGTGGGTTAGAGGAAAATTACCTACATAAGCCAACATTTTTTTTTTTTCATTTTGTTTCCAGCGCAGCATTGCTAGAAATGCCAAGCTGGGATGGGGGAAAAGGGAATGGTTATCCTGGATAGAGAGGCGTATTGCAGACAAAGTAGTTTGTAAGAAAAAGTGAATCAAGGGTTGACTTATCAATCAGGTTTCAAGTGCTAGTGTTCGATTTTCTGTGTGTTTCATTTACACAGATGGGATGTTTGGCCAAAAATTACCTTTCTGTAGGTATTGTAATGATTGATACAGGCAAGCCCGATGGCTACTAGCAGTGACTCACATGAAAAAGACGAAAATAATTACGCACAAAATATGCATGCATACATTCCGGTTACTATTTTAAACACATAACGCACTTCACATCACGCGGTTTGCAACAAGTCAAAACTGCATTTTTACGAAAAAGAACTGCTAGAACAAAACAATAAATAAATAAATAAATATGTAATAATAATAACAATAATAATAATAGTAGAAATAATAATAATAATAATACTAAAATAGCGTGTGTAATGGGACAGAGCGTGGCTAAATTAAAAGTCCAAGAATGCACGCGGAACCCGAGGAAGAGCGAGATGTAGTAGACAGTATGTTAGGGAGAGTGGGACACAATCTCCTCCCAAAGTGGATCAGACTGGGGAGTGTCGACAACAGAGCCCGTCCATCGCACGCCCCGTCGTGTGGGGTATAAATTGCAGGACTTGGGGCCCTGAACTCTTGGCTTAGGAGTCATCTGGACCGGTATACTTAGCTCTTTATGCAGAAAAGAATACCACGTTGAGAGCCTCGTCCTTCGTTAAGCGCCTTTACCAATTAAAGGAAAACTCGAGTGTCCCCCTCCCTTTTCCACAAATCTTTCTCTCTCAAGTTTCCCTCTTCTCATCAAGTCCCCCTCCCTCCCATTAGCTTCCCTTTCTCCTATAAGTTTCCCTCCCTCTAGCAGGTCCCCCAACCTCCTCTCCCATATGTTCCAGGAGTGTCAAATGTAATTACAAGAGGGGTCGTGGAATACTGTGAATTTAACTGCTCGGCCATAACGATATTACACATTAATAGGGAAGCCTCTTTCAATATTTGCGATTACCTATTTTAATCAATTTGTTGTAAATTGAAGATTAACGCAAGTCCTTGTAAAAATCGAATTCGCCAGTCCTTAATAAGAAGGAAACTAAATGCAATAATAACTATGTGAGAAGAAGGATTTATTGTTAATGTCTCTCGTACACTCACTTCATCAGGTCAAATATTTGACCTATGGTGTTTATACACTCTTGAGAAGAGCAAAGTTGACCCAGGAACCTTATGTGAAAAACAGAAGACGAAAGGTTTTAGCATGTACTCGTGTGATGACTCTATGGTGTGAATAGGCAATTTGATGGTCTGCTGGAGAGGTCTGATAGTTGGGTTTGGTTACGGGGTCTGATGGTGGTAGGATCTGGTAATAGTCTGGTGGTGATCTGGAGGAGTGGTGTGGTGTGATAGAGTTATGGTAGTGTTTTGGTGGTGGAGGTGTGACTTTGGTCTGGTGCTGGTATGGGATGGTCTGGTGAATGTGTTTGGTGGGCTGCTGCAGTGGTAGTCTGGTTAAGGTTTGGGTGAAAAATGGAAGAGATGCAGTAAAATTGTATCTGGGGACAAGAGAGATTGATAGAGCATTCTGCAGCAAAACAAGAAAAGCAAGACAAGAAAAAAGGAACAAACATGGCATGTGTGGAATGAACAGATAGATAAAATAATATATACAAGATAATAATAAATACACCACCAAACTAACAGGGCGTTCGTAGACCACAAACATTCTGATAAGACCGCGAAAGTCTACAGCCACAGCCACCTGGTATACTTTGGAGAAATCAGTAGCCCTCCAGTTCCCCCACAAGACAAGATTCCCCGAAGTAACATAGGATTCATGGTAGGAACATTTCTTCGGGGAGATGTGTAGTAGCCCTGCAGTGGACCATAAACTTCAAACACTCTTTCCTCTTTCTCAAGGTACCTTTTGTTTGCTATCACTTGTGTACCTACTACCTGTCTGTTCACTCTACTCGACCCCTGTACTCCTACTGACCCTCTTCCTACTTCTTCCTCTAGACCTATCTATCCACTCCTCTCTACCACCATTCCTTCTGTCGTCCACCATGAGCTTTTCTTGATAAAATCCACTAGCTGTCTACACCGTTAACCTAAGTTACTCCAGTTGACTAAATTTGGTTAGTCAAACCAATGTGAGTATGAGATTAATCAAATTTGACTAAATTACATTAGTCAGTCAGGTAGTCATTTTGACTAACTTACATTAGTAAAAAAATAAACGAGGCAATTTCAGCATCACATAGTTTATTGGTTATTTTATCGTTTATATGGTGTTTTTGTCATTGTGTGATGAGTTATGACTCGTATTCCCTAGTTTTGATACCACAGTAACAGATGTACTTAACGCGATGGATGTCCGATGCAGGATTCGAACTGTTGTCCGCATACTATGTCGACCTAACCTGCCTGTCATGTCACTTCAAAACTGCTCTATCTTCCACCAGTCTTCACAGAAATAGGAGCCCAACCGATTTACATGTCTCTTAGTGGCAAATTACGAATACTAAACATCTGAGGAAGAGGCGCGAAATACGTTGTTATTTAATTATACAAACATGTGCATATTATGTACCATATACATTGAATACATACTGCAAAATATGTAAATATGATTGGGTATTTATGTATGATTTAAGGCACAAGACACTTCCTCACAATTGGTGCTGTGTCGATGATATAATTCCCCATTTTAAAAGCTTATCTATTTGATCCTTACGTTCCATTGACAATGTTCTCATACCCTTTCCTTATCAAGGTTGGTCAAGATGAGTAGAATTCTGACTTATATACACTTTTGACTAGGTCTGCCTTACGTAGTTCGTCAAATTGGACGAGACCTGACTAACTTTTAGTATCGTATCAATTTGACTAATGTTTGACTAACTTAGGATTACAGTGTAGCCCTACACACTGCCGTCTATTACCAAGAGACTACTTGTATCTCTCCTTTGTCCCTACCTCTTCTCCCCTCCGTCCCTACCTCTTCTCCCCTCCACTGTGTATCAGTCTATTTATTCCTGTCCATTCCCCATCACCTTCTCCTCTCCACTTACTGTCTACCTCTGTCCTCGTCCCGTGTTTTCTGGCACATAAATCTTGATGGTAGTAGGGAGAGCACCAGCCTAACTTGCTTACCTGAGGCTAACACACTACACCCACTGTCCTGCCTCTACCCTTGACCTGTCTTTATTATCTTTTTCTTCCTGTCCCTCTTTACCCTTTTTACTGCCTTACCTCTGTTGTCGGCCTGGCTTTGTTCTTCATATCTATATTTTTCCTCAGCTAACTTTTCTTTTATTCTCCTCGCTTCTGATTTTTCTTGTCCCTCACTTCTCTTATCTAATATCACTCTGTGTCCCCGTCTACTATATTTATTATTATATTTCACTCATGTTTGTTTGGTTGTTTTGTTATTAAACAAGATAACTAAAAAAGTATTTCGACGGATTTCGATTAGGTTTTGGTAGTTTCAAGAAAATATCAAAGTTCGGAATGGATCATATTATAATTATAATTATAATAATAATAATAATTATTATTATTATTATTATTTTGTTTAATTTTGGGGGAGGTTGGGGCGAGGAGGGTATTTTGTTGTAAGAATTTATCGTATTTATCATTCATTTATCGTATTTTTTTGTTCCCACTGACGTTCATTTACTGCCAATTGACTCCCAATGTTTGTATGCTTCACATTTTTCCACAAATATAACTTTATGTTCTTTCTTTGTTCCTCTGACCTCTCGCCAATATCTTGTTTTTTGTGTGCTTCTATTCACTTCCGATCCTTCTTTTCGCATGCTTCACTTCCATCAGCAGATCTCACTATTTGTCGCACCTGCCCCCTTGGATTGTCTATATCATAATATTTTGATAACTTTATAATTTTATATAATGTTATTCGGATAATTACCTATTATTCACCTCATTCTTAACACTCCAGCCTCATATCCTATCCTCTCACTACTGTCAGTCTTATTCAGTCCCTTATCCCCTATTATTATGGGGTATCTCTAGTCAGCAAATTAGAGGGCTACTTAATCCTCAATATTGCAGTATGCTGCACAATATAACAACTACCCTTATCCTATGAGAATAGTCCGTTTTCTGGAGTATCCAGTATAAAAATTGATTAACTTTTACAAATATTGAACAACTAGCGGACAAGTTACGTATCCTGTACTAGTAGGATCTACAGATCAAATGGTGTTGTATATTATGTTACTGGAGTCGTCTACCTAAGCCAAATTAACATAATTTATCTACATCCGCGTAAGGAGTTTCAAACTCTGATGTGTAAGGATGGGGTTTCACGAACGTGAGTTTTTACTGCAGTTCACAAAAGGCTCATTTGATTTTCTTTAAGCACATGATTCATAGGATAAATGTAATAACATAAGTGTTGTTTTTGTTGTTGATATCCTGCCCTACAGACCACCGGTACGCTCTGGTCGCAGTGAAAAAAACAAAACAAATTAAAATAAAGGAGGGGCTGGCCCTATATGCCTGAGCTACCGAAGCACATTCCAGGGAAATGGGACCAGAGCTTACTGAACCAGGGGGTCTGGGGGCCGCCGACCGCCAGGAAGATTGGGGGGAAAGTCTTTGATCCCACAGCCAGTGCTGTGGGCCCAAGTCCACGTTACCACAAGAGCTACAAATGGGGCAGCACCTTGAAGTTGAAGTGGCCGCCGCCGCCACCTTCCACGAGACCAGTCATAAAGGGACCATAGAGGGGCAGGAGTTTAGACTGGTGCATGCGAAGGGATAATGCACCCCTGTGCACCTCACGTGGATTTTTATTCCATGTTGGCAGATCTCGTCAACTCCACTAGAAAGTGACCAGATCCTACAACAATATTTATTCTAGCCCTGTTGGGGATGGCTAGTATTCAGAGAGAAGAAATTCAGCCCCCCTGGGCAAAAATATAAATGTAAACCACAGTAACTGGTAAATAGCACATAAATGAATAGTTAGTGCTCCATTTTCTTCACCAAGTTAAAATTGATGTATTGTGACACTAACTGTGTATAAACAAATTATTAGTCATTTCTTACCATTATCTGTTTATAGAAGCGTTAAAATGCACTGTTTATAGGCAATACGGTTTGTACATTACTTTTAAAATATTCTTATCTTGGAGTTATTTCAGTAAAAAAGCTTTTAAATGTCGATTGGTGATTGTTATTGGAGCAGAAAATCGCCTGAGGTAGAAATATGTTGTGACAGGATTGGAGTTTCATATTCTTTATGTAACAACTGAATTATGATGTTGCCTTAATACGCACACCACATGATAATAGACAAGATATTATCTTATAATGAGCATATCACAGTTTAAATGGAGTAAAAGTAAACTTTATATACGGTTTTGTGTATATTATCAATGCATAGCTATACAATTTTATTTAATATTCGAATGAAACTTCTTTTCTCTTTGTATAAGTATGATCGTAAATACGAACCACTGAAAAAATTCAAAAATATTCCGTTGCTGCGCTAACAAAGCCACACTCACCTGACCAACAACCAGGTAAGGTACACCTTTCGCCTATTTATGGCTTATGTGCTTTTACAAACACACTCAATATTCATCTCCCTTTCATTATTTGAAGTCTTAAATATTTACCCAGTAACAACAACAATAATCGTATGAGAAACTTAGGGCGATCACAACTCACTGGTCTAGGCAGGAGGGAGGGCGCGAATGACCACTGGGGAGAAGAAGATTTTGGGCTTGATTCCTATCGACGCATGGTGTTGGTCATTAAGGCAGTCAGTCTTGTTACATCAACACATCTTCCCCCAGCCACTTACAGCCGGGTACCTACTTACTGCTAGGTGAATAGGGACATAAGGGGTAGGAAAATTCTACTGACTCGGGAATCAAACCCGGGATCTATCGCATGCTGGGCGAGTATGATAACCATTACACTATCAGCACCCCCTACCACTGGGGCACTGCTGGCTTCTTTTTTAAGTGTTTTTTTTAAGCCTCAGAACCCAAAATCTGGGTCTCATCGCGGGAGGTGTGGTGCGAGGTCGTGACCCCATGAATCAATATCAACAACCAAGTACACACACAAACACACACACTCGTCAAATAATTCGTAGGCCCATCCAACAACCACCAACAACCCTTTACATTAGTATATGTGATTGTTTCTGTGACAAGTGTGGGGGAAGCAGGAGCCTCCGATTCCCTGAGAATATCATATGCTCCTTAACCTTAAGTACCAGCTGGCGACATTAGCATTTTACTCAGACCTAATCTTTGTCATTTTTCTTCTCGGAGAAAAACAACATGGCTTTCAAAGTTAAAACAATTTAAATAAGAATATATATATTGAGGACTGTCGTAACATTCATATCAACCAAATCTAATCTCTAGTCAGACGGCTTTACATGACACAGGAAGTGCTAGCAGACACAGATTCAACCAAAAGAAAAATGACCTCGACCCAATACAATAATATAATTAATCTCTAAGGAAAATATTACGGATTTAATTCAGCACATGACAAAAACGTTTTGATTAGCTAACACAAATTCCACACGTTTAAAAAAATATAACCAACTCAGCACATGAAAACCCCCTTGTTTATTAATACTCCAAGAACAAGAAAATGATCTCAGCTTTGCACAAAATAAGGCTCCATATATAGACAAGGATTAGTCGTCTCCCCAAAAATATGAGAATTACCTCAATTCCACAAAATATTCGAGCTCACTTGGGTTTTATCACACTGCAATCACTCCCAGTTAAGGTGGTGATTCTTTTTTGGTACATTAGAGTGCCTTGATTCCTCCAAAGTATGCTAGGAAACATGACTTGAAGAGCAAAAAATAATGGTGTTCTGTTGCTTGGAATAGTTTGGAGGATTCAGTTGCTCCAGAATTACCCACACTAAATTTCCCCCTTAACCTCCTTCCTCCTGCCTGCCCTCCCACTCTGGCCAACCTACCCCATCCCATCTTCACGGTCCGCTGGCCAGAGTAAATACCGGAGTCGCTTTAGTTTGCTTCATGTGGTGGTGTTTTTTCCTTAGTTCTTCTCTCGTCGTGTCTTATTTATATTTATATTTCTTTTCCTATAGTAGTTGTATCCTGGTATTTTTTTCGGTTACTTCCTTCGCTCGTTGTGTCATGCTAATACATTTTTATCCGCTTCCTCTCTCGTCGGGTGTTGCCTTATTTGCTGTATTTTCCTGTCGCTACTACTTTCGTATTTTGCAATTTATATCTCTTCCAGAAACCCCACTAGAAATTTCGCCACCTCCATTAACGCTACGACTACTACCATCATCACTACCACCACTCACTACTATCACCTTCACCCACCACTACCATCATCACTACCACCATCACTACTATCACCTTCACCCACCACTACCATCATCACTACCACCACTCACTACTATCGCCTTCACCCACCACTACCATCATCACTACCACCACTCACTACTATCACCTTCACCCACCACTACCATCATCACTACCACCACTCACTACTATCACCTCCACCACTACCATCATCACTACCACCACTCACTACTATCACCTTCACCCACCACTACCATCATCACTACCACCACTCACTACTATCACCTTCACCCACCACTACCATCATCACTACCACCACTCACTACTATCACCTTCACCCACCACTACCATCATCACTACCACCACTCACTACCATCACCTTCACCCACCACTACCATCATCACTACCACCACTCACTACTATCACCTTCACCCACCACTACCATCATCACTACCACCACTCACTACAATCACCTTCACCCACCACTACCATCATCACTACCACAACTCACTACTATCACCTTCACCCACCACTACCATCATCACTACCACCACTCACTACTATCACCTTCACCCACCACTACCATCATCACTACCACCACTCACTACTATCACCTTCACCCACCACTACCATCATCACTACCACCACTCACTACTATCACCTTCACCCACCACTACCATCATCACTACCACCACTCACTACTATCACCTTCACCACTGCCATCAGATCCACTACTCTCCGTCGCTCTCCTCCTCCTCCTCCTTCTCTTTCCCCTCACCGTTTACATCAGCGTCCTCTCCTTCCCTGTCACTTCATTATAGGGGTCTTAAACGCTATGTAAACAAAGTCTTTCCCTTCTGTCACATTCTGCTTCGCCTCGTGCTTCAATATCTGGGGTTTGCCTCTTTTTATAATTATGACATTACTTCTGCAACGCTCACTCTATAATTTCCTTTATCAAACTATATTACTTCTTGCTTATTACATCATGTTCTCTGTAATCTATCTGCTGTATTTCATTCTCTCTCTTGCTTATTCTGTTGCATCACACTAATATTATTTTGCATATTCAATTCCATATTCTGTTTCAATATAGAGCAGAACAAGAGAAGCAGGAGAAGGAAGGATGGAGAAAGGGAAGAGAGAAAATTAAATAGGGAGATTGATACCTGAAACATATTGGACCTAAGGAAGATAATTTATCACAGGAACTCGCAACTGAAAGAGGAGAGAAAGGAGAGCAAGGAAGAATATTGATGAGAGAGAGAGAGAGAGAGAGAGAGAGAGAGAGAGAGAGAGAGAGAGAGAGAGAGAGAGAGAGAGGTGAAAAGGGGGAAGGTACATTATCTTGAACGAAATAGTAAGGGTGAGGTAATGCATGAAATGTATATATATATATGATATGAATATTATATATATATATATATATATATATATATATATATATATATATATATATATATATATATATATATATATATATATATATATATATATATATATATATATATATGTGTGTGTGTGTGTGTGAGGTGATATAGAATATGCATTATTAGAACGCATTAGAATGCATTATCAAGAACGCTTTAGAAATCTCTTTAAAATAACCTTCTACTGACATATCACGTCCAACTTTGATAAGCTCAACACAAATGTAACAAGCAACAGCTACCCACTCGACGCCCCTATTGGATGTATTCCCAGACAAAAAGAAACATCCCCAGGTATTGCTACAACCATTTCTGATGGCATTTGACGGTGGTTCATCTTTCCATTCAAATAGCAACTCACCCTTATATTGTGCATCGAGCCTGAGAAAGAGCCAGTCAACAAGAACAAAGTGCATTGAAATTCAGAATCTAATGATGTAATGTTCTCAACTGAATTGCTTTGCCTGTTTGACTTAGCATAAATAATCTAATTGGCAATTGGAAATAATTACCGAAACAAAACTTACCTATTATCTTTCTCAATTGATCGAAGCAATTGCGTTTTCTCTTCTTAAGTGCAACTCTCCTGTATATCCCTGTGTCTGTGTTAAATGTAAACGCTTTACAAATAATAATCGAACATTAATTTGATATATCCAATTTCTTACGACATTTGATTATGATACAATGGCTTAGGAACATGGTTATTAATGTATAGAACTGTACACTCGCAATCCATAATTTGTATCCAGGTCTTGTTGAAGTTTCGAATCATTTGACATACTAGTGAACCCATTACAACGCTTATCTGTTTCATATTTGCTTGAGCTCGCTTAATACTCGATCATGATATTCGAAGCAAGCCTGGATACATATTTTGGATTGCGAGTGTACATACCTGGGACTAAAGCGTCTACGGCATGCATACACATACATAATTAACCCCGTAAAGGATTGTTCAGGCTTAAGAAATACTTCCTCCTTTCTCTCCTTTGAAGTTTAGCCTTTCTTCGTCTACTTTCATCTCTTCCTTTTCTTCATCCTAATTTTCCTTTTTGTTGTAATATATTCTTAATAATGCTCTCTCCTCATTTCTCTTCATCATTGTTATCATCATTCTTCTCTACTCATTTCTCGTCTTTCTTTATAGCAAGGCAAAAGGGTAATGAAAACCATGTCACTAAATACATCACTACTCGTCCGGTGCTGCATTTACACTCGCAATCCAAAATTTGTATCTAGGTCTTGATGAAGTTTCGAATCATTTGACATACTAGTGAACCAATTGCAACGTATATCCACTTTTATATTTGCTTGAGCTCACTTAATGCTCGATCAGGCTATTCGAAGCAAGCCTGGATACATATTTTGGATTGCGAGTGTACAGTTGGCCTCGGGAATTCGTACACAGAGCATTGATTATCAGGGATCTTTATTCTGCACATACTGTAGGCATTGTTCTGCTGACTGATTCAAGTATTAACCAGATAACATTACTAAAAAAGTTTGGTGTGAGGAAATTATTGTACTCAATTTTCTAGTTGTTACGAACCCTTGATGTCACAGTGGTGTATACGAATTACTGAGGCCGACTGTACAGTTTGGGGAGGGGGAGGGGCAGAAAAGGAGGAATATAGAGGGAATCATCCAGAGTGTAGCTAGAGACAAAAGTTTGAGAGAAGAATTCAGCTTATCAGGTGAAGAGATGACAACAATATCATTAGGAAAAGTTAAGGTTATGGAAAGTAGAAGAGGTAAAGTTGCATGAGAGCTTTTGGTAAGGTGTCAGAATGAGAAAGAATTGGAAAGGTCATTGCAATTTGCATTAATGAAAAAATAAATTTTTTTAAGAACAGATCGGGAACGATTCGTCGCAGAAATACACAGAGTCCGAGATTCTTTAGTTTAAGTGCGATAGAACATAAAGAACACACCAAGAAAATTCCATTATAACTACGAAAACGCGTACCACTACCACCACCACCACCACCACCACCATCACATTAGCACAGCCATAATACGACCTCCATTGTTGCAACCATCACTGTCCTTAATGAAGTGAGTTTCTGGAGAGGTCGGGTTGCCCTGAATACCTCCCACTAACTGCTCTATTTCCACAAAACTATAATTGATTTATACGTCAGGGGTCCGGCACCCAAGTACAGACCTCTGGGGATACTGTCTCTTCAAGGCCTGATGTATTGTGAGGGAATTATAAGGCAACTGACTCCTCCTTGGCGTTATTAGGAGAAATAGACGACAATACATTTCCTAAATAAGGAAGACTTCTGGTTGAAGCTACTAATACCCTATAGAAAGAAGCTACTATATGCGACATATATACTGAAGTGTATTACAACTAATCTTTTCCCCGGCATAGTTTGGAGGAATCCGTGTCTTTCCTCCAGTTCATCTACGATATATGAGCCTCCTGATGACCTTGTCCAGTAACTAGCGGAACACTGGTACAAGTAATACAATAACCTTAATATTGTATGAGGGTTGCTCATTGTTTGTATGATGCCGTATAAGTGTGTGTTATTAAGCAACAGTTTATCATCTTATGTTCACCATAGTTTTTCCTTTCTGATGTTATTGTTTGCGTTTAATATTAGAGATCTATACATATACTAGCATTCTAAAAGGCTTGTTCATTTGTTTTTGTGTGATAAGCAATTGTGTACTCATCAAACATAGTATGTCGACTGACATTATCAAGGTGTTAACTCGGGTTTATACCTGGTTGCATAGGGGTAGTTGACACCAGAAGCGCCTGCAGTATATTCTGATAACGTGGGGGAACCTCAGGCGTTATGTACAGAAACACAAGCAAGCATAAAAAAGAAGCAGACGGTTATCTATGCAAAAGGAAATCATATAATCATAAACGTATGGTGAATAAAATACAACAAGGGATTTTTGTGTTACCGATAAGGGTTAATTATTTCAACAATACAAATGATAAAGAAAAAAAGAAAATGGTAATAGATAAAAACTAGTGTCATATGAAGTGATGGGTAGATTGGCACGAATAAAGATATCTTCCATCTGTGTGTGCTACATCTACAATATTACATTTCATAGTCTCTTTGTTTTACTCTCTTTTCTTGATTCTACTCTTTTCAAGCACCTTTGTCTCATACTTTCCATTTTGTTCCTTCTTTCGTTGATTCATTTCTTCTATCGTTCATTTATTCAATCCTTCACAATTATATTAGTTCATTGATCCAGCTCTCCTCCCTCTCGGACCTCTTTCTAATAATTTACTGCCACCTGACATCCTGCTATACTCTTTTTCCCTCCCTGCTTTCCTTTCTCCTCAAAAGCTTCCTGCCTTCCTTCCATCTTCTCTAATATCCCCTTCTCGCTACCACCTTTCCCACTATCTCCCCACACATCATCTCTCCCTCTCTCATTTCCTTCCTTTCTCTTTTCCTCTTTCCCTGCCATCTTCCTCAAATCTTTCTTCCTTCATCCCCACCAACGATTTCTTTATATAGCCCTTTTCCTCTCCCTTCCTGCCGCAACCCTCATATCCCCCTG
The DNA here is from genome assembly GCA_033782935.1 of Petrolisthes cinctipes. NCBI lineage: Eukaryota > Metazoa > Arthropoda > Malacostraca > Decapoda > Porcellanidae > Petrolisthes > Petrolisthes cinctipes. The sequence continues at coordinate 58,622 of JAWQEG010002255.1, read as the reverse complement.
TCTTTCTCTATGCCCCATCTTCCATCCACTACAACACACTGCATCTTCTCTCTATGATGAAGCTACCTGTAAATCCTTTCGTTCGCTCCTGTCCCCACCACTCTGCCCCAAGACACTGTCAGGCCTTCACTGCTATTGTGGGAGTCTCATTTGTTTTCTTGGTCCTCTTTCTCACTCTCTCTGATATGTTTACGAGTTTCACCAGCTTCTTTGAACGTCATACAGTACAACCGGCAGCATAAATTCGCGTTCATCTCATGTACTTAATATTGCTGACATGACCAAATAGTTGCATTCTGAACCAGTTTTTATTCCAACAACATAAGTAATTTACCATATGAGAACTATATTATCTGTCATCTCTGCATTAAAATTGTATTGCAACATCACTATAGCTAATACATATGCAGGTGGAAATGAAGCGAACCTATGCTGCCGACTGTACATTACGTCGGGTGAACGGAATGGAGTCTGGTGTTCTGTTGGGTGACTAATAAAGGTTGCATATCTTTGGAGACTAGAGGTAAATTACATATCTAGTAATTGTAGGTTATACAGTATCAGAGGGCCTTCCAATTTCCCCTTCCGTCTGCCATACTCAAGGTATATACAATCCACTTCTCCCCACCCAGCCATTTCACCCACTATATATCCTACCCTCCATTCCACCCATTACCATAGCGTCCCTCCAGTTCCCACAACCCTGATGGCATACACGGCTGAAGAGGAAGTTGGTTTGTTTACCTATGTGTGAACAGCAGCCCCTCTCCATGCAGCTTCAAGGTGTGTGTGTGTGTGTGTGTGTGTGTGTGCGTAACCGTGTGTGTGTGTGTGTGTGTGCATATTTGCGTGCGTGCGTGTGTGAGAGTGTGTGTGTGATTCCCGTAAGCGTACACTTGCAATCCAAAATTTGTATCCAGGTCTTGCTGAAGTTTCGAATCATTTGACATACTAGTGAACCAATTACAACGCTTATCCTATTTCATATTTGCTTGAGCTCGTTTAATACTTTATCAGGCTATTCGAAGCAAGCCTGGCAGGTGGGTGACTCAATTAGCAGTCATCAGTTCACAACCTATATCTCAGTCCCCTTCTTTCATACGACTCCAAGATACAATGAAATATAAACCTACTCTGTATACCTCTCCATGATATTAATAACGGCACCGAGAGCATCACGGTCCCGCAATTATTCCAGTTTTCGACACACAGAACCTGGGAATGGAAATATGCTACAGTTAGATTATTTCATTACAAAAGCAATTACAGCGCTGGAAAATGGCACTGTAGCAGAGAATAAACGCTGGGAGCTTGCGAACACGATGTTGAGACCTATATAAGCTTTCACCTGCCATTAAGGGGGAAGTTTTGTGTTGGTAAATCTCGAGCAAATGAATCTTCCAAACTACTCCAAGCAACAGAACACCATTACTTTCGCTCTTCTGGTCCTGTTTCCTTGCATACTCTGGAGGAATCAAGGCACTCGAATGTACCAAAATAATAATAATAATAATAATAATAATAAAAAAATAAAAAAATAAATAATAATAATAATAATAATAATAATAATAATAATAATAATAATAATAATAATAATAATAATAATAATAATAATAATAATAATAATAATAATAACCATATAATAATAATAATAATAATAATAATAATAATAATAATAATAACCATATAATGTATAGCTTAAGCAGTTTTGCATGGGTTACCTGAAACTGTTTCGATCGGTGAACGATGGGGCCCCGTCAAAGATATTTCGTCTAGTATCAGTCAGGGATAATCATCAGTTTATTTAGGTCACTTCTTGCGACATCGGGTGCAAGGGCAAATATAGAGAGTTAAAAAGACGTGAGGGATTTCACATCTATTACTTCGAATTAGTGACCATCTTTTAATATAAGACCCGGCATAGGATAATAATTAACATAGGCTACTGTATCTTTGGTTAATTAGTTGTTCTATGCTGCGTGATAAATTAAAAGAATAGTCACTTGTTTGAAATCTTAAATGTGTCCCATATAGTCTCAGCCCTGACTCTGTTACCCGCTGCTGTAGCTGAGAGAGAAGTCTGTCTTGAATGCAGTCCTTAAGTACACGTTCCACTTCCAGGAATTAACGCGACGGTACTAAACCCAACTATAGCCCACATAGGCGACCCAATCGTTGATATGTGTGTGTGTGTGTGTGTGTGTGTGTGTGTGTGTGTGTGTGTGTGTGTGTGTAATAGTAAGTAAGTAGTAACCTAAAATATGTAAAACATCTTTATTCCATTTGATCATAGATATTAAGGAAAATTTTATTAGTTTAAAGACGAGGATTAAGAAACTATATGTAAATATTTGAAAACAAACTAGTGTACGTACTGCTTTGTTTCCCATGCCTTATAAGTGTGGACTATTAAGTTACGCTTAAGTGGAAGTTTCAGCCTTACTATAGATAAATTCGAATTTCCTAGGTTTATTGTGTAGAGGAACAATTATCGAAAATATTAAATTTGTCTTTGCTCATATAAGTTCTCCCTACACTAGTATAAAGGTTCCAAATAGGAGAGTGAGGAGGGTTGCTTAAGGGGGAAGTTTTGTGTTGGTAATTCTGGAGCAACTGAATCCTCCAAACTATTCCAAGCAACAGAACACCATTATTTTTGCGCTTCTGGTCCTGTTTCCTGGCATACTTTGGAGGAATCGAGGAGCTCCAATGTAACATAAACGAATTACCACCTTAATGGCTGACCCGTAAAAGCTTAGTCACTCGAGTTTTAAGTACGCGAACAGAATTGTGCTTGTATCCCTTTTGGCAACTAGGACAGGCAAAACAAGAAACGAGAGATGAATATAGGTTGTTTGGCATACGGTCTTAAAAAAAAAAAAAAAAAACGCTAACACACACAATTTGAAATATATTACTCGATATAATTTGAAATGTTAATTAAGCAGGTGTTTCTAGAGAGATATTATTATTTTCTTTGCCCATTCTCATAGATAAATAATACGATAAGGAATTGAGTGTGTGCATGTTTTTTATTAGCGTACATATTCATAACTCATTATATATAAAGACGTTCTTATGTGCTTGTTGTATAAATGAATCTCTGAAAAAAAATATTATACAAGTGTGTGAGTATGTATGAATGTGTATGTACAGTCGGCAGCATAAGTTCGCTTCATTTCCACCTGCGTATGTATTTGCTATAGTGATTATAGAGATGTTGTAATCCAATTTTAATGCAGAGATGACAGGTATAGTTCTCATATGGTAAATTACGTTATGTTGTTAGAATAAAAGATGGTTCAGAATGCAACTATCTGGTCATATTAGCAATACTAAGTAAATGATATGGACGCGAATTTATGCTTCCGGCTATACTGTATGTGTGTGTGTATGTAGGCATGAATGTGTGTACTGGATGCAGTGTACTGTTAGAAAGAGTGTCGGCGCAGGAGACAGACGGACCGACAATAGGAGTGCAGCACTGGCGGATAGAGGGTCGGGTCGGTTGGTGGCACCAGTCTGGGCCGGGCGGTGGCACTGGCTGGCACTCACTCACGCTCGCTCGCCTGCTCACCCTCTTCAGCTCTTTTTTCTCATTCCATGGCCAATTAGCCATGTACAGTTAGTTGTACAGTGTGGTAAAATCATTGATTCATGGCTAAAATATTCATGTACGATTAAAACAAAGTGAGAATGAAAAAATATAAAATGTATTGTGCGCCGTGCAAAAATGGTTTGAAAGTTGTAAACGACTGTTGAAGATATGGAAAGAATGTGTTTGTGTGCAAGCAAAAGGCTTGGAGGGTAAGAGAAACCGATAACTAGTTCGCAAGGAAAATGACATATGTTTGGGTTGATGATGCAAAGGACTGATTTTTCATGATATATGTGCCAATAAATACTATGAAAATCGATATGTGTAATTATATATTTGCACTTTTGATCAGTACACTTGATTACCTTGCCAGAGCAAAAAATGTTTTGGGAAAATGTGTAAAATTGACAGATACTCATTAAACGTACTTAATTAGTTATTAAACCGAAAATTTGTAATATGGCTGACACCCGTGATTTTGAACAGCAAAACTAAATGTCAGCCCATACTTTTGTGCTTTGGGTTTTTGAAATAATACTCCCAATCCAATCAGACAAAACATCGCACCAATTCCTAAACTATAGATAAACCGACAAAATAAGAGCACGCAATTAAACTCCATCTAATTTGTTATTCAGCCAACACCACACGTTCCACTGGCCAGCGTCAGATAGCACACGAGCCAGGCAAATGATAATTATTTCCTCCATTAATCCATCAGAACGACTCCCCAAAACACTCTAATGTGAGCGATTTTTATTTACAAAATCCATTCAGTTAACGACACCGAGCGGAGGTATATATTTTACTATAATGGATTCACGCAATCATTGTATTTCACAATCCTTGTCCTACCCTTTCCTGTTCTTCATGACCCATTCTTACTCAAAAACTGCTCCTCTAGTCTGATAACTGTTCTGCCCCCTCCTGCTCCTTCTCACCTTGTGCACCTGTCTTGTACCCATCCTCATGTTGTGCACCTATCCTGCCTCTTTCTTCACCATGTCAACAACAATAACTAGCACCTACACTGCCCCTCGCTTCCTCCCTCTCTGTAATGTCTCCTTCTCACCTAAGCCCTTCTAGACTCACATAGGTTTTGTCACGCCCACTTCACCTTATCACTCCTCTGACCTCACACCTCCTTCACTTCACCTATTCCCTCCTGATATCTCACTGTGTCTCAAAAACTCGAGGTGTGGCTAGAGTTCAGACATGCATTTATATTAGACTCCGCTGGTACAGGAGAAAGCACTCTGTCGTCTCTCACTGTCATATTCAGTGTTACTTTGACATTCTTGGATTTAATTTTCTATGACTTTATATATCTATATCGTATTTAGCCAGAGCTAACTCAACCAAACCGAACCAGATGTATTGTAATATTACCTACCAATGCAGTCATATCAAAAGGTGATTAAGACAAATTTTTAACATAAGCTACCACAGCCATACTTAATCTAAAAACCTAAAGTAACAACCAAATATTTTCCAACTTAAGTTAACACACCTTTTCCTTACTAAACTTAACATAAGCTTACATAATCTGACTATGTTACACTTTTCTTGATACAACCCAACATACATTAATGAACCTTCCTAACCAACCTATATTTAATAAACACAGTGATGCAGCTCCTCTAGAAGTCTTCAAGATCCGTCTGTTGTGCTCCCCTCATCTCCCTCCTCCTTGGAAATCCCTTGGACACTAAATTATGCGAGCCTTGTATTTGCAGCCCCTATGATTACTTACTCATTCTGCACCTCACAAGTGCCTCATTAATCTCTAATCCTCAATAAGCTCCCTCTGGGCTTACCCAAAGGTTGTGGATTTTTTTTTTTTTTTTTTTTTTTTTTTTTTTTAAGGTTTCCAGGCGTTAGCTATGACTAGTATTCTTGGTAATCGTGACACTTGTCATATTATATCTTACCAAAATCAAGACTGAAAATTTCAAGTATGATTAATAGTTGTTCTTATAAGAATTATATTAAAAGACCTGGACATCGGCGGCATCTACACACCAATACTAATTCAAGCAGACACACACACACACACACACACACATGATAAATTACTGTAACTGGCATGGGGATCAGTGGAACAAAGTTGGTGAATAAAGTGTCAGGCCTCGTGTACATCTTACTCACGATGACAAGTTGTACAAGAAAACGCTTCCAGGAACATTGCAAGTCACATGAATGCAAATTGCAATTCCTCGGTTGAATAAAATCGTCTGCTGTTGTTGATACCATAATGTACAGTGTAATATTGAAAGATAACACTGATAAGAATTTTTTTTTTACTTGAGGTACAGTTCCTGGCAGATGTAGAGGAAACACTGTCCCAAACACTATACGTAACAGTAGATTTCAGTAGAACCCTTAGTTGGTATAAGAAGGTGATTATTATTATTATTATTATTATTATTATTATTATTATTATTATTATTATCATTAGTAGTAGTAGTAGTAGTAGTAGTAGTAGTAGTTTTCTTAATGCTCTACAATACAAATCCATCTCCGTCAAATGACACAGAAAGAAGCATCCATTTAGAATCGATTTTATTCAAGTGTAGAGAGGTTAAGCCAGTATTTCCCCTTCATATGCTCGGAACTGTACCGCTTAACTGTATGTGTTCGAAGGTGTAAGATAATCATCTATAAACTCTAGTGCTAGATAAAATGCTGAAATACAGTAAGAAAAATTATAGATCCATTTAAAGGGATAATTATTTTGTACGATTGATAATGATGAAATGGATTCTCAATATAATTTTGTGATCTGTTACAGGACAGTGCCAGCATTATTGAGACTCTTCGTATAAGTGCAGGATTTTATATATCTTAACTTGTCAATAGGAATAGAAAAGAGATTATATTAGACGTCAGTGAAAAGGATGAAATATGAAAGGTTAAGTTCGTTCACTTAAATTCTGGACAGTGTCGATTAATATATGAGAAATGGTACTGAGCACATAGCACTTATGATCTAGAATGTCATTCATTCAGTGGTAGGAAAAAGAATGTAGCGGGACATACCTATGGCGTCAAGAATACTTGAGTATAAATGTCGACCTCAAATATTAAAATGTTGTAGAAAATAATTACAGATACGTTGGGTTTATAATATCAATGAATTGTTATGAAAAAACCTAACATTTGCGTTTTATCGTACCAATGGTGAAGGAAGAACATCCATTTTCAGACAGATGCAAGCTGTACAGTTTGTGTTGAATAACATGGGCACGTCGACGTGACATTTTAAGTAGAATTCGATTTGCTATAGTGTACAGTAGAAAAAACTAGTCGTGTATAATTAAATGTGACACTGGAGAACCCTCATTGTTTTAGTTTTGTCGTGGAGCGATGGAACTTTATTTACCTACCTCTGGAATGAAAATTTGAAACGCTGACATAACATTTTGAAAGCATCTGTTTGACAGTACACGGCAAATCAAAAGTGTCCGTATCCCTGGTCAACACTCACAGTTTCATTTTCATCATAAGTGCCAGTGTATCTAGTTTACTGAGTGGAAGTGTAATCAATATACCTTATCGTGGAGTTGTGGGAGTTGTGTGATCCTTGACACTCTCTCTGGGAACGTAAAGCCCTTCAGGGTCACCGTCAGGATGTCTTACGTGGTAGTGGCGCCGCTCAGTCTCACCATAGCCCTCTTCGTCACCACGTGTTCTGCAGTAGAGATGAAGAAAAGTAAGTAAAGATAATATATATATATATATATATATATATATATATATATATATATAATCAGGCACAGACTATTATTATAATTATGTTGACAAATTGGATCATGCAAAAGGAAAATTTCTATGCAGTTCCATGTCACATCCAACAAAGATTTCAATATGCTGCCAATATAGCTGTGTACAGTTTGATATATATAGTATGCAATGTGCTTCCAGGATAAAATGGTTTAGTGTATAAGCTAATACATATTCTATTGTAGTACATGTGGTATTCATGTAACAAGCATTTTTACACATAAACGATGCCACGACTTGAAACACATAACTGCAACACTTTGTCAAGTCTCAAGAAATAAAGTGTAGCGTTTATCTTGTGCAGTCGGATGTTATGGCTTGTCCTCCCTCACCCCTGACGCAGTGCTTCCGCGAATATTTTAGGACTGCAGGAGAGGTCTTTGAGTTGGATGCGGATTTGCTTTGCAAAATTAGCTTCGTGGTTTTTCTCCGAAATCAGAGTTGCACAATTATAAGGACTTCTTAGGTAAGGGTGTTGTTATCTTTCATGTCAACTGATTTACTCCTGGATTCTACAATTTACAATAAATTATTAATACTTAAACTATGCATCTGTTTTTAAGCTGACAATTTTGGCGTGAGTCACTCGATGAGGTTTTCAGTAACAGACAAAGTTATGCGTTAACACTTTATCCATGTTTGGTACACTAATAACCAGTTACCGTATAGTCGAGTGAAATTCATCCTAGATCATTCCTATTTTTGGTAACTATGGTGTGGAGATAAGTGTTTACTTATGAATGAAGGCCATAAGGAAACAGATGTAAGAGTAATTCCGAAAGCGTAAGTTTATTTCGATAAGAGACTAAAACCTGAAGTGGATTTTTCTTATGCCCTCTAAGAATAATAATTTGATTTTGCTTATAATGTCTTACATTATTATTAGTCTTCCAACAATATATTAGCAAATACTCTTTTCTTGCAATCATCAAAGAATAGATTAGAATAGTATTTCCCAACCTACATTTCGTAAAGAAAATATGATTTTCATGTCTGTATAACTTCAATGTAATCATGTTAATTGCATTCCTCAGAAAACATCAAAGTTGGAGATTGTCATGAGCTTGTGTTTCTTAGTACCAAGTAGGATTAATGCATAATGGTTATCCACTTTAGATTTACTAAGGACACAGGGAACGTGCCATCAGAGTTAAAGCGTGGACAAAATTAAAGTGGTCCTGAGTGTTGGCGAGATCCCTCCACTTAAGGTATTTGCATTCCGGTGTTTTTTTTCAGAGTATAGAAGTTCGATAGTTTCTTCAGAGGGTTACCTATTGTGGGGAAATAAGAGTCCATATTTAATTGATAGAATAAGAGAATCGGTTTCTTGGGAGTTATAGGAACTGTATTATCCCTCCACGTCGTACAAGACAAACTCCCCAATTTACATATCTTTGCAATTTGGCGTTGCTTGAATGTATGTGTGTGTGTGTGTGTGTGTGTGTGTGTGTGTGTAATGCAGAGCTCAACCGTTAACCCACAACGCACATAAACGCAACACGCCGCAGTTGAAGGTAATGTGTTGTATCTCATATGTTGGGATGCAGATTAACTCTCAGTCAGAGGAAGCATTCAGTGGAACCGCAAACACGAATGCTAAACTCTCCCTCCACGCACTCTCAGACACCAGACACTCCCGCAGCATTGGAAATAGAAGTCGTGTCACCCAAATTTCAGAGACTAGAAAAAATGTATAGACTTTGACATCCATGATTATGAAAGGCACACATGCACACCCATAACATTATAATAATGTAAACGCATATACACACACACACACTCAATCATGCACACCTACTCACCAACACACACACACACACACACACACACACACACAAATGTGTCTATTGGAAGTCTGAACATTTGCACTTTGCACCATTTTGCTAAATGTTTTACTAGTGAGAATTTTGTTGCAACTCATATTTATCGTGTAAAAGAAATATACGATAGTACAGCAAAATGGATAGGTTGTAACGATTCCAAATACACTTGTCTGTTTTTCATTAAAAATGGAGAAACATTTGTTCATATCTTTCGAAAGAGTGCCCACGGCTCTCCATTACACATGAGAGCACTTGAATGCATTGTACAATACAGTCCCTCCACGTCTGTACTTTGTTGTGGAAGAGATTTGACACAATGGTTTAACACCTTGAAAAGCACATACCGACACAGTGGTCGAAGCAGTGTGTTTCACAAGTAATTTATCTCTGTATCATATTTATTGTGCAAAATTCTACATGAGTTAGAATTGTCCCTGGACGAAGAGCAGTTACAGTACAGGGTGAGCATAAAGTATTTCACTGTTTTCAAATTTATAACAGAAAACATACCGGTATGTAATTCCGCAAAACCTATGCTTAGAATAAAAGTATGAATTTCTGCAAGTTATACCTTAGAACAAAGAGATTTATTCAGTTAATCCTGAATTTCAACATGTAAACCTAGGGTAAACGTAGGAAATAATTATTGCTAAGATAAAAGTTAAATGGAGAACTCCTACAATCACAGTTCGCCACCTTCTTTGCTTATAAAACGCATATTTTTTACTTCCTAAATTACCTTAAGAAACTAATCTTCACTCTCTCTATATTTAGAATCAAGAACAATGCCTACAATTGGCAAAGTAAGAGAAAATGCCACCACAACATTACTCACCACTATTCTTAGCCTCTGGCTAGCACAGTGGTAGAGGCTGCAGTTTCTGTGCTCCAGCGTTCGGTCCTTGCTCGGGACACTGTAAAAATCTTTCACTGATGTCAAAGGTTACCATCCCTGTGAGCATGGGGTGGGGGGTTTGAGTCGGCTGTCTGAGGTCTTCCTGCTTACGCAGCCATAGCCGAAGTTGACTTGGGTCTGACGTGGGTGGAGAGGTCTCTCTGCCACTCATCATCTGTGATGTGTGCTATAGTTGTGTTCCATTTAGTCTAGTGTGTGCTTTACTTTGTCCCATTGACTGCCATTCATTGGCAGGCTTTATCCCTGTGGCAAGCTGACTGCCATGAGGGAGTTTTATACAAATGATGATTACCTGAGAGAGATTATGTAAACACATGTAATAAGATAGTGGCTCACTGGCTCTTCTCAGTTGGATAACCCCTTCAGTCCGGGGATAGGCATGTGCCGACTCTGGATAGGCTATCATTTTAGAGGAAATTCCATTCCACCTATCACTGCTAAATAAATTAACAACAAAGGGCTCAAGACACTACCCTGATGAGCGCCAGATTTAACGTCAGTGAAATTACTAAAACAGCCATCAATAACAACATGCTGTTTCCTATCAGTCAGAAATTCTGATATTATATTAAAAACGTACCCACTGACACCAAAGTACTTCAATTTATACAACAATAATTCATGATTCACCAAATCAAAAGCAGAACTAAAATCTAAGGATACAAGTCGTGACTCATGTCCAGCATCCAAACTCTCCTCTAGATCGTCAACTAGAACTAAGAGAGCATAAATTTTTTTTTCGAAACCCAAACTGATGTGGAGGTAGAATATTATTACTATAAAAAATAATTGGCTAATTTTTAGCAAGTGCTCAAATACTTTTGATAAGATGGGAGTAATAGAAATAGGTGTGTATTCTTCAGGAAGGACTGAGGCAGATTTCTTAGGGATTGGCGTCACATTAACAGTACGCCAGGAAGTTAGAAAACGACCAAGGCGAATTAAGGTTCTAAGAATGATAGATAACTTCGGAGCCAAAGGGTTGCTGATAATTTTATAAAATAGAGGTGAAAATCCAATAGGATCAGTGCTGCCAATAGAGTCAAGCTCATTGAGAGGTTTATGAACTTTAGTGGACCGAAAAACAAATGAAGTGAAATAAGGTTCGGGCACACAGGAAGTGGGGCAATATAACCTCAGCATTACTCTGTTTCCTAGCAAACACATCAGATAGGATATTAGATTTTTCACTTGGGACATAAGCTGCTGAGCCTTAAGATTTACATAAAGGTAATAGGGAAATCAACACCAAATAGGGATTGCTTCAAAGTAGACTACCATTTGTGGGGCTATGACTGTAGTACCCGTCAGGATTTCTTTTAAATCATTATTTAATTCTGATTCAACATGAACATAAATTTTCTGCGCTTCATTACGAAAATAACATAATTGTCCTAATAGTGTTGTGCTTTATGTGTCCGATTTCAGTACTCTATAATATGACTTAAATAATCACCTAATTTTAGTAAAGCGATGAAATGTAAGCCTAACGTCGTTGTTGAAGAGGAATATATTTCGTTCGTTCCAATATTTACAGCACTCGATTACTCCAAAAGTTTTACCAAGAAACGGGCTTGTATAATTTTCTTGGTATACTCTATGTCTTCATATAATATTAAGCACTCTCTAGCAACCAGCGTACCGGCACAATATTACAACCTTAAGGAGGAAATTCGGTGTTGGTAAATTTGGAGCAACTGAATGTTCCAAACTATTCCAAGCAACAGAACACTTTTATTTTTGCTCATCTGGTCTTGTTTCCTGGCATACTTTGGAGGAATCAAGGCACTCCAATGTACACTCGCAATCCATAATTTGTATCCAGGTCTTGTTGAAGTTTCGAATCATTTGACATATTAATGAATCAATTACACGCTTATCCTGTTTCATATAATTATGCTTGAGTCGCATAATACTCGATCAGGCTATTCGAAGCAAGCCTGGATACATATTTTGGATTGCGACTGTACCAAAAAAGAATATGAAGTGTTACTAACTCCACCAGACTATGCTAGAAAGCAGACTATTCACTCAGCAGACGAGCTGTGGATCAACTTTGCAGCATAGTTAAGAGAAATAAAAAGGGATCCAAATCTGCCACAATAGAAGGCTTTGTATGTAATGGCTGTACAATGTTGATTTTATGTAACATTCCATGAGTGTAATTTACCTTTCCTTTTTTATTCGCTCCCTCTACTTTATCTTGAGCGTTATGCCTATGAGATTAAAGTGTAATTCCAGTGGATGTTATTATTTATGACTCGCTAAGACCTTAGCTTATGCTTCCTCTTTCTCTGGGCTGCTTCTGATCCCTCGTCCTCCTTCCCGCCCTCCCTTCCACCAACACTAAAGCAACACATTTTCACACTAAAAAGTTCCTTGAGGCTCATCTTTCAATTTTTTTTTTTTTTTTTTCGTTTTCGCTCAGATAAAAATATACAGTCACGAGCATAAGTTTCTTTACCCCCATGGAGTGAATGAGGTCGAAGTTGTGGTTGGAGACGGGCCAGGCAAACGAACACTGGGGGTCAGTATCTCATGACGGTGTAAAATTTGTTGTATTCAAGTGAACACCTCTAGTGACATGAAGCATCATCCGAACATTATGAACAGGTCCATTTTTGTTCGTCTAGTCCATATCCAACCACGACTTCGACCTAACTCTCGCCATGGGGGTAAAGAAACTTATGCTCGTGACTGTACATACCTCCACCTACCTACACATACCCATATAGGTACAGCCACAATCAAATATCCACCTACACTTTCCTTCCATCTTAGTAAATATCTTGGTAATAAAGAACAACACGTGTATGATTTTGCAGTACCTCATAATAATAATTGTGGGGGTTGATTTGAGGTAAGGTGTTGTAAGATTGTAGTTTGATATGATACTGATTTATTTGTACGATGGAAGGAAGGTGTCGGTGGTTATTTGATAGTGGCTGTACGTACACTCGCAATCCAAAATATGTTTCCAGGCTTGCTTCGAATAGCCTGATCGAGTATTAAGCAAGTTCAAGCAAATGTGAAACAGGATAAGAGTTGTAATTGGTTTACTAGTATGTCAAATGATTCGAACCTTCAACAAGACCTGGATACAAATTTTGGATTGCGAGTGTACATAGACATTCACACACATTCCCAATCATACACACATATATCAGCTCTCTGACAACAATGACCTATACACACTCGGATGATAGGTAAAAGTCGTACTTCAACAGATTGGAATAGAGGGTTTGGTCGCAATATAGGGGGCGTGTGTTATTACAGGACCCGAAGAAGCCACTACCAAGTATTTATGCTACATCTTATTGAGCATATTAACATACTTTTTTTTCTTGTACTCGGTATTATGAAAAGCAATACACACACACACACACACACACACACACACACTAGTGGTCAAAGAAGAAAAAAGGGTGAACTATAAAAAAGACTATATCCTATGGCTGGGAAATGAAAGGGAGTAAAAGAGGATTAGTTTGTACTGTATATAAACCTTATGACATTTGAGAGTTCTACAATACCTTACCTAGTAGTACTGTACAGTCGGCGGCAAAAGTCCAGTCGCCTCACTTGCTTCACCGAGGCATCGATGTTCATAGACTCGAGATTATTAGGTGTAGAAAACGTGCGTATTTCTCGAGTCCATGAACACTGCCTGTCTCGGTGAAGCAGGTGAGGCGACAGGACTTCTGCCGCCGACTGTACCTTGCATATCATAGGGAGAGGAAAATAATGAGTTGTTTTGGTAGATCTCATGGCAGTAACTGTTCGGTGTATATTTATTTATCTGTCTCAAGCTGTTTCAAATATGTCAATTTTATATTTCATTTTTCTATTTTTTTTTTTTTTTCATGGGAGATTTTCTATTTGGCAAACTGGGATGCTACTGATTCCTCTCAATTCCCCCAGAAAACAAAGGCACACAATGGTACCGATAGGGGTTCTGTTTCTTGAAATAGTTTGGAGGAATCAGAGACCTTCCAGTTCACCAACAAAAGAATATCTCCTTTAGTAATTCAAGGATTATTTTTTTGTGTGGTGGTGTCTTCAATCGTTTTCTTCTCCATCAATTCGTTCTTCTAATTTTATTATATTTTTCAACACACACATTCACACACACACACACACACACACCCACACTCACACTCACACACACACACACACACCTTTCCCAAACCCGCCACGTCCGTCACTACAACTTACTCAAACCTATCAGAGCTAGGACAGACATATATAAAAATAGTCCCATCCCCACAATAGTCTCCTTGATAAACCAAAAGCACTTGTAAATATATGTACTATAATATATGTCCATGTGTGAGTGAACATGCGTGATTGTAATTGTGTACGTCTGTGTGTGAATGAATATTATGTGTGTATGTGCGAGAATGTATTTGTGTATGTCTGTTCATTCATTTATATGTATCCATAAAGTATCACCCATTTTATAATGTATATTTTCAGCCCTTGGCTGCCTGAATCAAATAAACCTTTTATTATTATTATTATTATTATTATTATTATTACACACACACACACACACACACCCACCCACCCACCCACCCACCTTCCCTACACTCACCCTATCATCACACACACACCAACACATACTTTCTCTTTCTCTTCTACGTAGCATTACTCTTGCACACCTATCCTCTCTCACTCCCTGTCATCATTCTCCTCTTCCTGCTCCTCCTCTCCAGTCATTATTCTCTGTTTTCTCTCCTCCTCCTATCATCATATTTCCCCATTTCCGTGACGTAATTCAACAATACCTTCTCTTCTTGTTTTATTCCACATATTCTTTTTTTTATCTTCACTCACGTCTGTTTATTTGCTTGCTGTTTGTTGATTTGTGAGCAAGAGAAGTCGAATACTTATTGACAGATTGTGATGAAGCTCTGCTGGACGATTACTTAAGTATTTTGAATCTAAAAATTGTTTTCTGGTCGGTGGGTACATTCTGACAGTAGAATATTTATTTGACGTCTGCGAAGGTTTGCACTCCATTGCATGCATTTCCAATTTTCTTTCCAGCTATTTTTTCTTCCTTCTTACCTTACCTCTTTTATTTCCTTTTCTCTCGCTTCTTCTGTTTCTCTCACTGTTCTTCCTCTTCACCTTTATGATTAACTCTGTGTGTATCCTCCTCTATACTCGCTATTTTCATATTAACAAAGTACACTCGCAATCCAAAATATGTATCCAGGCTTGCTTCGAATAGCCTGATCGAGTATTAAGCGAACTCGATTAAATATGAAATGGTATAAGCGTTGTAATGTGTTCACTAGTATGTCAAATGATTCGAAACTTCAACAACACCTGGATACAAATTTTGGATTGCGAGTGTACATGGAATCCTTATGACCCAGAATAGGTTATAACACAATAAAGACCAAACTCCGAGGTCATCATGTGAGGTCACTGGAGATTATGTAAGGTAACTGAAGGTCATTTCCGGTCAAACGGTGCTAGATAAAACCTTCATTAATAAAAAAAAAAAAAAAAAAAAAAATTATGGACCACGAAAAAGAGGGAACAGGTGAGGACAAATCCGACCTCCGTGGACATTTGAGGTTAATGTGAGGTTGGGAGTGTCTGCGTATAAATTTTCGCTTTTAACTCGGGAACTACGCATTCAAGAACAAAACTAAGGTGAGATTCGGTATCGGCATGTCTTGGGCTATCGAGAATTTCAGATGTTAACAAAAATGTATCCAAAGTAAGGCAAAGTGTCCTGTATGAAGATTTTGTGAAGTGGGTTATGGATGTAGAGAGAGAGAGAGAGAGAGAGAGAGAGAGAGAGAGAGAGAGAGAGAGAGAGAGAGAGAGAGAGAGAGAGAGAGAGAGAGAGAGAGAGAGAGAGAGAGAGAGAGACAGAGACAGAGACAGAGACAGAGACAGAGACAGAGAGAGAGAGAGAGAGAGAGAGAGTCCTAACAAGCTTCCTATAACAATACACTTGGGTTATATCGACGTTTCTATATATCTTACGGATTACAGTGTCTGTCTTTTCTTCCCACAACAAACACCTAATCTCTCTTTTACTTATACTTTGTTGCACACATTTTCTACCTGTTTCATGGTCAATCCTTATTCCTGGCCTTCATTTCTGTTTATGCTACAGAATTATATCATCTACCATTCATTACCATTCCTGAATTATAGTTTCATCCTCTACCATATCTCCTTTCCTATCACCAATTCTTTATTTTGATTTTATTTTGTTACGTTTATATTCCATCCCTTTACTTTCATCACATGTCTTTTGTTCTCTATTGTTCTCTTCACGTCTACTCTCTTTGATTTTTATATTCATCTTTTAATTCTTCCTGTTCCCTCTGCTTATATTACACCTTCACCTCTCACTATCTCTCACTTTCATCTCTCACCTCTATCTCTCCCCACTAACTCTCATCTCCAATTCCTACCTTCACCTCTCACTATCTCTCACTTTCATCTCTCACCTCTATCTCTCCCCACTAACACTCGTCTCCAACTCCTACCTTCACCTCTCACTATCTCTCACTTTCATCTCTCACCTCTATCTCTCCCCATTAACTCTCGTCTCCAACTCCTACCCCTTCACCTCTCACTATCTCTCACTTTCATCTCTCACCTGTATCTCTCCCCACTAACTCTCGTCTCCAACTCCTACCTTCACCACCTCTCATCTGTACTTAACCAATTATGCTACTCTCACTGTCCTCTCTCCATTCCTCTTGCACTTAGTCCCTCTCATCTCTTTCTTCCTGCCTCACTCCCTTCCTCCATTTCGACTTACAACACCTCCTTCTTACCTTGTCTTTCCTTTCCCCCATCAGTACCTCCACCACTACTCTTAAGGGGGTGTGGGAATAGGGGGACAGGCTTGGGGGGGATTTAGGTGGGTGCGGGGGTTTTTGGGGAGTGCGGGAGTAGGGGGACAGGCTTGGGGGGGGAGGTTAGGGGGGGTGCGGGAATAGGGGACAGGCTTTCTACCCACCCCAAACCTGTCCCCTACTCTCGCACCCCCTTAAATGCTTCCCTATCACCCTACTCCTTTCCTCCATGTATACTTTCCTCCACTTCTGCTGTATACTCTTATAATTTTCCTCCTTCACCTTTTTTTCCTTCCTAACCCTCTCATATTCAGTTCTATGATTCTACCTCTCATAAATTTCATCTTTGCTCACCTTTCTTATCCTCCAACTCTCCCTTCTTACACCTCTACTACTTACAACAATATATTTCTTCCTTTTCTTTCCCCTGCACCTTTTTTCTCCCACCATCTCTCCTTCTATAATGTTCCTCCCTCTCTTTGTCTCTCACACAGCATACCCTTAAGTCTTTGTCAACGTCTTCCCTTGCCCTACTCTCATTTCTCCTCTCTCCCCCACCTACTTTGTCTCCAGCTTCTCACCCACTCCTCCCAACCACTCTCCGCTCTCTCTCTCAAACCCTAACGATACCCTCTGCCCCCCCTACCCGTCTTTCATTCCGTCCCATTGCTTTCCACTTAAGTCTCCCGTCTATCTATATTTCCCCATTCAATATTCCTTTCAGATCCTAAGAGCAGACAGACTTTTTTTAAGGGTGAGCGAATGGGGGGTTGTGTAAGAACCTATAACCTATGAAAACTGTGACTATTGAAAAACTGCCTTCGACAAATCGTACAGTAAAATGACAATCCTACCAGCACACGTTTCCGTCATACTCAGTCATACTGTCCACATTCGTAAATCATACTTCTTTCACTACGCTTCCCGAAAGCTTATTTAATTTTATATAGTTTTCTTCACCTCACCATACTTTCCTTGGTGTTATACCTATTCTCTTCTTCTGTCATTTCCATCTCTCAATTTTTCCTCCTACTTCTGCTCTCCTCTCACCTCTACCTCTCCTCTCACCTCTACCTCTCCTCTCACCTCTACCTCTCCTCTCACCTCTACCTCTCCTTATTTCGTACCTTTATCTCTTTTATTTCCATTTGGAGCAAGATGAATAAAAATTGAAACCTCATCGTGTCATACTGAACTGTGTTGTGTCATACTGGGTCTTATGGAACTGCTTGGGGTCGTCCTGTACCATACTAAACTTTTGAGGATGGTGCTGCGTCATACTAAACATTGTGGTGGTGTTGCTTGTTGTATGTAAGCTTTTGTCTATCATTTTATGTTTGTGGGTGTGCAGTGTATACGACAGAAACACTCCTGTCGTGTCCAGAGAATGTTATGTAAAATATGTTTAGAAATTTCCATTACACATATTCTAAAACTATTTCCAGCTTATCTTCATAATTGAATAATGTGGACAAAGAACTTTTCCACACGTATAATATAATCAGTAGTGACAAATGTATCCTTATTAATTTACCGAAATGTCATTACTATAGATAAATTCCCCCACACACAAATCATAATCTACTGCCAAAACACCAAGAACAAAAATTGAATACCTGTTGCCAATGACAGAGAGGTAAATTCCAGCCTTGTCCACGGAAATAAATCATATCATTTACACACACATTCACACGATTAGTCGTATTCATATTACTTTGGACAATTCCATTACGTTTCATAAAATTCCTCATTCGTTTGGGGCTTTATCACGTTAAACAAATACAGAATATACAGATATAAGATGTCGTGTTGACTTCTCTGCCTTTCCTCCTAATCATCTCTGACCTGCTGTACTGGTGTTGTAAATACAGACAGTGTTTAGAGGGACACCTGTTGCTGGTGAATTGGAGGGCTATTGAATCCTCTAAACAGATCCCATACTCGCATAAAGAGAGAGGGAATCTGTTTTTAGTCTAGTATAATCCCTTGAGTTGTTGTTGTTGTTGTTGAAGTTCCTCAAGCTGTCTGACCGAGCAGCCCCGTGATCCATTGAGTATTTTTCATTTCTGTAGTAAGGAGCAAGGTGGTCGTGTCCAGTTTCCTCCAATTCTGATTCTGCATTTAGTTGTGGGAAAATGTTGAGACGATCAGCGAAATTTTTGAAAAGCTCGTACAAACATGCACAGTTGTCGAATCTTTTGTGTCAAGAGTCATTGTTCAACGTCTCTATTATATTTCTATAGTATTGTGAGCGCCGAGGTGATAGAGATTGACACATGATTTACAGTATATCATGTCAAAATCGTCTCGTCAGTTATGATAACTTTGCTTTGCCACACCAAGTGAATCCAGTAATGTTGTTGCTTATGCCATCCGGTTTTATTGATCTACATATTCCTTCCAATGCTGTTATTACTCTACTGTGGAAATAGGGTCTCTACTCAAGTTTGTGAGTTCGTTTGTGTTGCGTATATCTGCAATATTTAGCGCCATCATTTTTGCTGGAGAAGAACACTCTTTTTATCTGCCACTGTTATCCCCTCCTTGTCTCTTTCTCTCTCTGGGTCCCTTTGCATATTCCTGGTACTGCTGTTTCTGTCTCTGATAAGCAATTTGTAAGCCCTCATTAATCACACTTTTATTTGGTACCTCTCTATTCCCGTCTATCTAACAATCTGTCTTTCCTTTCTTTAATTTCTCCTCATCTTTTTTCCTCTGTCACTGGTTCAAATATTCTCGACCATTCCTTTTCTCTCTTTGTGCCGGATTAGCTAATGAGGAGCTCAGGTTTGGCTGTAATTGGCAGCTTCCTGGCCTGGAGGGAGAGGCATGAGTGGTGTGTGAGGGAAGGGGAGAAAGAGGGGAAGAAAGGTCTGAAAATAAGTAGTGAAGGGAAACAGGGGAAAGAGAGGGGATATCAGAAGGACGTGAGGATGACAGAAAGGTAGAGAGAAAAACGTATGGGAGAGAGAAGGAGTGAGAGACATGAGTGTGAGTGACGTGTGGAGAGAAAACGAAAACAGGGAATCAGAGGAACCTGGGGAAATAAAGGAGAGAAAAAAAAAATGGGGAAAGGTGAGGAGAGAGGGGAAGTGGTAGGAGGGGCAGAGAACGAAGAGAGACAAAATTGAGAAAGTAAACTTAGATAAAGGAGCGAGGGAGACAGGCAAGAAAAATGGGGAGTAAGAAGAGCCAGGGGAGAGTGGACAAATAGAGGGGAAATCAGAGAAACCAGAAATACAGGTACGAGCTATATAGTGAAAGTGGTGGTGGTGGTGGTGAGGGGTGAGGGTAAAGATGGGCAGAGGGGAAACCAAAGGCACATAATAAAATAAGTGAAAATGAGAGGAACTAGAGGAAATGAGGAAGACATGAAGAAATAAGGAAGATGGGGAGTGAAAAGTACTTGTGTGAAAGAAGAACAGAGGGAAGATTTAGTGGAATGTGTGGGTAGGTCCCGGGTGAGTAAGAGGAGCTGGGAGAGAAGAGGAAAAGGAGTGTGCTGTACAGTAGAAGGGTTAAGGTAAAGGAGAAGGAAGTGCAAGATATGCAAAGGAGAGAGGGAGTAGACTAAACTTGCTGCTAGTCTGAAATGTGAGATTAATGGGAAGTGTGAACGGAAACCACAGAAGTAAGCTGCGCTGCTATAATCAAACCCTATCATACATAAAATATAACCTATTTACTTCTGTGTCCAACAAAAACAAACTATTAATCCCTTACATCATATGATCATACTAGCTGGGATACCCGGCGTTACTTGGAGAAAGAAAGACTGAAGAAAAGTAATGCATTTTCACTTCATATCAAGGACTCTGTGATCCTGTTTCAAAATTAGAGGCTTCTGATTTCCTCCTGACCATGCCACGAAACAAGCTCCTTCCATATAGGTGGTGTTTCGTTGGCAATACTTGAAGAACTCGTTTACCTTCATATTTTTTACTACATCAAAGGATCCCTTAAATAATTAATGGTGAGGTGATGTGAGGGAGTATATGAGTAACAGAGTGGAATGAAAGAAGCCAGGGAAAAGAAAATGAAAATGAAGAGATAAAGGGGAAGAACAGAGAGGAACGGTGTATAAAGAGGGAAGATGAAAGGGATGAAGGAATTGGAAGAAAAATAGATTGATGAAGGGAATAGAGAAGCAAGATGGGTAGAAGCTTAGCTGAGATATATTGAAAGAAAAAGATAAAGGAATAAAGAGAGACAGTGCTGTAAATGAACAACTATAGACAGATATTTGGTATGAGCTGGACAAATAGTACAGTAGATAAATATATAGAATCGATAGAAAATTGATAAATAATGGTGATGAGAGAGAGAGAGAGAGGAGAGAGAGAGAGAGAGAGAGAGGAGAGAGAGAGAGAGAGAGAGAGAGTACAGAAAAGAGGTAAGGTCTCTGGTAGCCGTCGAGGTGATTAAACCACTTGACTTTAGGCCAGGTAACCGGTACTTCAATTAGCGGCCCGTCTCCCTTTCCTTTCCACTTCTCTTCTGACTATACTCCTCCAGTCCTTCCTTACCTTTTTTTTTTTCACTCGCATTTCTCGTTTAGGGACACTGTGATCGTCGTGTATGAGAATTGGTGGCTACTGATTCCTCCTGACTCTGCCACGAAACAAGCTCTTTCCATCTAGGTAGTGTTTCGTGGCAATATTTGAAGGAATCATTTATCTCCAATTTCCTGACTACATCACAGGGCCCCTTAGATGTGTCATGCTTGTGAACACGCTGGATGCTACTGATTCCACCAAAAAATAGAATAAACTCTCTCTCTCTCTCTCTCTCTCTCTCTCTCTCTCTCTCTCTCTCTCTCTCTCTCTCTCTCTCTCTCTCTCTCTCTCTCTCTCCTCTCTCTCTCTCTACCCTGATGTTCCTTCTTTCTTACCAGTCTCAGTCCCTTATTTATCCCTCTCTTTTTCTTATTCAAACTCTCCAGAACATTTTAATTCGCTCTCTCATATCACTCCCTATCAACCAATCTCACGCTAACTCTCCCCCTTTCACTCTCTCTCTCTCTCTCTCTCTCTCTCTCTCTCCTCTCTCTCTCTCTCTCTCCTCTCTCTCCTCTCTCTCTCTCTCTCTTCGCTCCAATTTCTCTCGTTTTTTCTATCTCTCTTCCTCCATCTCGCTTACCTCTTACCCAAACTCTCCCTTTACCCCCATCACTCGTCTCAGCCTCTCACTTAATTATCCTCTTCTCGCTCCTTCTCTCAGCTGCCTTTCACTTTACGACTTTCTGGCTCTCGTTCTTTCATCCGGTTTCATCAACCAATACTTTTTCCCCCAGACCAATTTTTCTGTCTCTTATTTCTCCTCTTTTTTTTTTTTTTTTTTTTTTTTTGTCCTTATCTCCTTAGAACTTTTTTTCTGGTTCACGTTCCCGGCCCCATATTCTATATCTTTCCACGTGTGTGTGTGTGTGTACCCTTTCTGCTTGTTTGCATATATTGGTGTGTCTGTTCACATATCTATCTTTCCATTTGTCTGTCCACCTATCTATCCATCTGTTCACTTATACATCTTTTCTTTTACCAGGCCATGAACCTATCCATTTATCTATCTATCAATTCATTATCTACCCATCCAGCCATAGAGCCATTTAAATATGCCTTTTGATGATGTTATCTTTTAACTGGTTTTTATTTATATCACATTTATTATCACCTTCCAGTTATATATATATATATATATATATATATATATATATATATATATATATA
The DNA here is from genome assembly GCA_033782935.1 of Petrolisthes cinctipes. Classification (NCBI taxonomy): domain Eukaryota; kingdom Metazoa; phylum Arthropoda; class Malacostraca; order Decapoda; family Porcellanidae; genus Petrolisthes; species Petrolisthes cinctipes. Next base: position 35,943 of record JAWQEG010002255.1, on the reverse strand, counting down.
TATATATATATATATATATATATATATATATATATATATATATATATATATATATATATATATATATATATATATATATATATATTTTTTTTTTTTTTTTTTTTTTTTTTTTTTTTTTTCTCTCCTCTGAACTGATATTAGCTAGTACGAAGATACAACCTCTCATTGATAGCAAATAAAATAACAATCCTTGAAGAATGTACCTAGGAAAATGGTGGATAATCACCCTCAACTGTGAAAATTTAACATGACTTGCGTAGTTGAAGATTAGACACGCATGAGATTCGTAAAATTTAATGCAGAAATGAGTTGTCATGGAAAGTGTCCACCAATGGAAATATTACTGGAACTAAACATAATTGAATGTTACTGCAGGCTGGTATCAAAGGCTATTAATAATAACGAGAATGTACAAAATTAGTAGCTGTGGTGAAATTAGTACCTGTGGTGAAGTTATATCCATTTATTATCTGAAGAAATTGTATATACGTCACTGCTTATATTATACTTTCTACTCTGATAATCTTTTGTGACCCTTCTCCTCAGGGCCATTTCTTCGTTGGCGCTTGTATTATTAAGGCAACTTGATTAATGTATGCCATCAATTTTGTCCCTGGCTGTCTTCTGGGAGTTGTCAGGTGGAAAACTTTAGCCTCGCCTTGTGTTGGGAGGCATTAAATTAAAAATGCATTTGTATGTGTGAGTGAATGTGTTTGGGTCTGTGTAAGAGAGAGAGAGAGAGAGAGAGAGAGAGAGAGAGAGAGAGAGAGAGATTTGAATGTGTGAAAACTTTAGCCTCGCCTTGTGTTGGGAGGCATTAAATTAAAAATGCATTTTTATGTGTGAGTGAATGTGTTTGGGTGTGTGTAAGAGAGAGAGAGAGAGAGAGAGAGAGAGAGAGAGAGAGAGAGAGAGAGAGAGAGAGAGAGAGAGAGAGAGATTTGAATGTGTGAATATCAATAAGTGTGCTGATGTGTGTGTGAACAGTTTGTGTGTACGGACAAATGATTTTTATTTAATTTTCTAACTGTAAAATTGTACCACATGTATGTTTAACTATGTACTAAATTAGTTGTAGAGAATAATGTGAAAGTGTTATGAAATCGATGGATAAAAAAATTCTTTCCGTATTTAACTTCACTGATAATATTAATGATGCATCGTAACATATAAGCAGAATATAGAGTGGTTATGTATATTTTCAGTTATAAATAATAAAAAATAATAGCAATATAAGTCCTGAAAGAAATTTAACCAAAATGCCAGTTCAGGTAAAGCAATGAATATATTCACCCTGCACAACTGTACGTATATAACCTGGGATTATATATGGGCTTTTTCACATTTGCTTAATCTTTCGATAAATGAAATGTAGATAAAGACGTATTTTACCAAATATTTTTCACAACGACGTAACTATCTATAGTTAACGAAGACTGGAGTCCCCTCCAGGCAATTATATAAGGTCATAATCATTGGAAAGGAATAAGATAAATATTCGAACATTAAAATAGTACATTAATTGATAATGGAAGCTCTTCTTTAATCCAACGAGAAGGTACACAGCTTCATTAGCCTAAGATATAATATATACCGTATTATATATATATATATATATAATATATATATATATATATATATATATATATATATATATATATATATATATATATATATATATATATATATATATATATATGAACTGTGAGAGTTTAAAATATAAACGGGTATAACATATATAACATAAAGCTGTGTAATATGTAGCTGTGAACAGAAAAGCAGGGTCGTACAAATTTATGCATAAATTCAAAGGTAGGACTTAAATGTAAAAGTAAAAAAAGCTATAACAATAGTGCTGTGGTTAATTAGGCATGAATTAAAAGCTGTTTTACCACTATAAATTTAGGCAAACAAATTATTATCAAGGCAAATAGATATGACTAAGTAAATACTATCGAAGGAGCCATTAATGAAGATAGATAGATAGATATGATTCAGGGCCAGTATTTATCAAACATCTTAGGATTCGCACTTGTTCGTATTTTTGCATTACTGACCTCGCCAAAGTGTTTCAGTCTCATTTCGATTCAGTGGTCGGATTTCCTCCTCTAGAAGTACACTCGTGATACGTAATCCCTGACCAGAGATGAACGGTAGGCACCACACACACACACACATACCCTGCATTCGAACTCAGCCTCTATAGGTGTACTGGGTGGGGAAATGAGCAATACCAGGTGATTCGAAGCTCTCTGCTCCTCACACTCTGGTCAGAAATTATGTATCACGAGTGTACGAGTCTCTATAACGATTTCAAAGCAGTGCCGAGACCGAGTTCTAGTCCTTTGCCATGATTGAACGCCTACGAACAATATCTTAACTTAGGAGTGAAATTGACTTTGATGATAAATACGGCCCCTGATTCCTTCGACCTGAAAAAGCAAGAGTGAAGCGTCGTCAATACAGGCTCCTTTCTGTACCTTATTGTCTTTGGCATTTAATGGTACTCACCAAAAAAGAAGAAAAAAAAAAAAGATCAACCCCGTCAAAAAAAAAAAAAAAAAAAAAAAAAAAAATTATATAAAACTCCATAAGCATCAGTACAAAAATTTAATATCCTGTAAGTCGAAAAGCACTGTTGCAAAATTTAATGCAGTTCCACATTCAGTGTCACATAAGTTTAACCACGAGACCAAAAACATGTTATGAATATTTGGCGGGAAATCTGCTCAAAGCTGACTGACAGCGGCGAAGTTTTCACCAGTCTTATAAAGCGGATTACTGGAAGCTGAATGGCGCCGAGAGACAAATGTACACTCGCAATCCAAAATTTGTATCCAAGTCTTGTTGAAGTTTCGAATCATTTGACAAACTAGTGAACCAATTACAACGCTTATCCAGTTATATATTTGCTTGAGCTCGCTTTAAACTCGATCAGGCTTTCGAATAAAGCCTGGATACATATTTTGGATTGCAAGTGTACTATCGCAATCCAAAATATGTATCCAGGCTTGCTTCAAATAGCCTGATCGAGTATTAAGCGAACTCAAGTAAATATGAAAGAGGATAAGCGTGTAACTAGTTCACTAGTATGTCAAATGATTCGAAACTTCAACAAAACCTGGATACAAATTTAGGATTGCGAGTGTACAATCACGGATATATGTACTGTAAATCTCATCAGAAAATCATGCAAGGAGATAAATGAAGCCTTCAGTAGTACATGCAATCTTTATCCTGAGAGTAAATCTTTCAAATAAGCTATAAGAAAACAAATCTGCCGGATTGATCTATGATAGTCTTCAGGGCGTATACAAAACCATAAACAAGAACATTCCTTGTACAAAGCCTAGCAATTAAAGGCACTATATATCAATCATAGGCGAAATTATCATCAATAAAGACAAGACATTCACTCATGATGTTTATTCTCTGACCCAAAATCGTGGCCAAACGAAGGCACCTCAGTCAGACACCAGGAAGCTTTAGTGCTTCACTGAACAAAGTTCGAAGCATCAATGAAGCAGCGAATTTTTTATACTTAACCCACCAGTTTATAAACAAGAGTGTCTTTTTAAGGGACCCTGCGATGTAGTCAGAAAATTGAATATAAACGAGTCCTTCAAATATTGCCTCGAAACACCAACTATGTGGAAGAAGCTTGTTTCGTGGCATAGTTAGGATTATAAAAATTATATGCATCCTGCATCACAGTGCATGTGATCACACTGTCGTCTGGTGGTAGCGGAAATAATTTAAGAGAGAGAGAGAGAGAGAGAGAGAGAGAGAGAGAGAGAGAGAGAGAGAGAGAGACCTTTAAAAGAAAAATACACATGACCAGATGAATGCGAATGAGAACTGAAAAGCGTGTGTAAGAGTGAGGGACATAGTGTCTGTATGGCCCCCAGCATATCATGGCACCAGACCTGATTTCGAGACTGACATGGCAACGCCGTACAAGACGTCTACTGTATGTGTCTCTCATTAAATTTCCCCCCCCCTTCCCTCTCTTCAACTGTCCTCCTTGCCTTCAATTTCCATCGTGCTTATTGACCCTCGTCTCTATCATCTTTATCGTCCTGCTGGGTCTCTTAGTAAGGCCTAGAGAGGTCTTCTTTTATCCTTCCTTCCACCCCCCCTCTCACTCTCTCTCTGCACATACACATTCACACATTAATAAGGCATCCATGCATCCTTGCGTACCTACATATTATATTGCATACATACGTTAACAATTCATGCATGAAAACAAAGTCATATAATATATATATATATATATATATATATATATATATATATATATATAAACCGCTGCAATGATTCTCTCTCTCGATTATCACAGCCAGCCCTCATCCTTCATCCTCATTCCCCGCTGCTGAAAGTTACAAATGGATCCCCAGCGGCCTCTGCCTGGGTCCTGGCATCACCCGTAATTATGCCAGAGAGCGTGGTCGACACATGATGGAGTGGTGGTGACAGTGTGTGTGTGTGTATGTGTGTGTGTGTGTGTGTGTTTAAAAACGTTTTCAAGAAACTGGCCACTACATTTCGTGAAGTATCACATAAGTATTCACAGAGACAAGAAAACAATTTGAGAGATAGATAGGCAGGCAGACAGTCAATCAACAGTATACACACACCCACACACATACCCAGATATATACACATACTTAGAAACATTCACGCATCCCCAACGCATCCACGCATCCCCAACATACGCACATGCGATCACACTGATGCTAGACGCAGCCAGGTATGCTGACACTCCGCTATTCATATGCACTTACATATTCACACGCATAAAGACAAATATACTCTGAACTATGCAGGCAATCACATTCGGCAAACAGACAAATTCCGACACGAATTCTCACACAGTCTCAAGAGACTGTAATATTCAGCGACTTAAGTCGTGCATGTGTGTGTGTGTATGTGTGTGTATGTGATGACCTGGGTCTTAGTATAGGGAATGAAGCTTATATCCAATAGGCTATCGAATCATGAGAAAAAAGCAATACGACTGAGGATTTTAGGCAAGCATCATCACAGAAATACATAGAAGTAATTTGATTCATTACGAATATAGATTTGGAAAAGGATATCTCGTACACATTATAGAAATACAATCAACAGAGAGAACGTGAAAACGACACATCAACGACACATAAAGTTGTATATATTACATTAGGCTTATACACATTAGGTATATACACATTAGGCTTAAGATACAGAAGAAACACAGCAACAGAAATATTTAATATTTTCACTGGCTGTAATGAGCGTGGATATGAAGAAAACGACTACTGCATTTCATTTCTGGCCTGTGATCAGATGTCCAATTATTTCGAGTATAATTTTGGCTAATTCTTATTCAAGCTACAGTACACTGAGTGACAGACATCGAAAACAGTGATTAATAACTTAAATTAAAGATGTACAAACATCTTTAAATAGGTATATATTTTGTGGGTGAACTTAAAGTTACTGTTTTCTTTAAATGAGGCCATAAGTGTAACAGCAGATCTACTCGTATACTGGAATAGTTTGTTTTCTGGCACAATTTGTAGAATCAATAACACTCCACTTCCCCTTCAATATATCACCTTACTTTCATACATAATTATATTCTAGGACACCGTCGGTCTCACACAGAGTAAAAAATTATATACAACTGAAATCACACATGACGACGATACATTACTGAAATACATTTTACTTTCACTGATATTCAAACCTTCAAATACAACTAGAGACTCGGCAGCCTGCACAGTTATCCACGCATGAAGCTGATACGTACACTTTGACTTTCGAACCTGGAAACTAGACTCACAGAAGGCATAGTTATCGAAGCATGAAACTATTTATTCTTTGGTTCGCATACGAGGACATGGAGAGGACCAATTGGCAAAGTAATTTCATATTCTACCCTCTCTCAATTTGTAAGTGGTGGGCAGACATTCAGTACAGCAAGAAATACAATAGAAAAGAAAGGGAGAAAACTATAAACATGATAATTTTCTATACAATTTTCATTAGGTATTTCTCTACAAAATTATCAACATACACAAACTTTTTGTTTGGATAATTATATATTAGGCCATTGTTTCTAGGTCTCCAAGAGCCAATTTTAAAGAGATCAACGCAAAATATCTCTCCTGTACTTTAGCTAAATGGTTTTAATATTTTTACCTTAAAACAAAACCACAATATTTTTCTTGTTTCGTTTGTAAGTAAGTACACAATACAGTAATCTGTTTACAGTGAACGGCATTACTGCATCCAAATCATCCATCCTAACTAAGATAGGGTACCAAATGCTAAGCCTTCAAATTCCTCTGAACTTGTGATAATTTGAAGCTATTTCTTTAATACTTCTGCCCTCATTTACAAGAGCATTGATAGCACTAATTTGCGATGATTCATTTTAAAGTTTCCTGGGAAGCATAATAATAAGGTAATAGAGCAAAAACCTGGGCTAACACAGCTGAAAAAGAATAGGCTCGATAAACCCACCACCTACGCAACAAATTCCACCACCACCAGCCACGGCTACACTGACGTGATACTTTGCCTTCCACTTAGGCTGTTAATAGATGTGGATAATTTTCAATACAGCTGCTTCTAGTTGGTCAGAATTTATTACGTTTACATCTATCGGACACAATGAATCTTACGTCGTCGGGAGCACGCCATACACTTTTGCCAGTACTATATAAATATACACAGACTTGGAAAGGGATAAAGAGGACGAAGCTATGCATACACAGATTCACTCAAAATTAAAACCCTAAATAAATACAAGCACACTGGAACTCATAATTTATTTACTGAACAGAAGTACAGTATAACATGACAGATTATAAAACACAATTACCCTGCAACAAACAAAGCCAACTAGGACGTTTGCACGATTACTTTAAAAATTACATCGAAATACATATTAGCACAACGGAAATCAGAAACCCACTGGAACGAAGGTACTCAAAGATATTATTACTACAGCGATTCACAAAATAAAAAACTATGCCATCCGGGTTAATGAATCTCTTATTAGACATGGCACAAGTTTCCGCCTCCAGCAAGTTTTGATATATTTCAACACGTTTCCTTGTAAACTCCAGTATTCTTGTCTTTAAATTCCTTCTGACAGGCCCTTGGAATACACGGGGCACTTAGACAGGCAGAGCATGTTGGCGGGCGCGAAACAGGCAAGCAGTTGAGGCAAGGAGGCAGTTGCAAGGCGGAAAGGAGACAGAGATGTCGACAGGAAGTTCACTGGAATGGCAGACAGGGAAGGGGATAAGGTAGAGATTACAGGACAGAAGGGAATATCAGCAGGTAAGAAAGCAAGCAGAATGGGAGGAAACAGGAGGGCAAGGAAATAGAAGAGGCAGGCAGACAGGTAGGAAAGCAGAGGAAGACAGGAGAGTAAGGGATGCAGATAGACAAGAATGCATAGATACGAAAGGCAAGCAGGCAGGAGAAGATTTCCACCAAATAACAGAGGAAGGGGGTGGAGAAGGGCATGAGGCTGGGAGGTGGAGAATTTTGAGATATAGGAAAATAACGACAGGAGAGACAGGTAATGTACAGTTGGGGAATAATGTATCTGAACACTAATGGCAGCTTCTAGCAACATCCCCAAAAGTAAACACATCAATGAGAGAAAGTATTTATGAATTGAAGGAAAACTTTTATTTCACTGTCTGTGGTTGGTCGACGTCACCCAATATCAGTTATCCTTATGTAGTAATGAATACATTTTGTCCAGTACTAACGTGTTTATCACTGACATTGTTACCAGAAGTCGTCAACGGTGTCCAGATACTTTGTTCCGCAACTGTACAATAAGTAGTGAAGGTAGGCAGAAGAGTTACGTCGACAAGCTTTGGGTCGAGAGATGTAATCGGGTGGGAATTTTTGAGATACCGAGAAACAAAAAGGCGAGAGAGAAGAGGGCAACAGAGGCAGCGAACGTATGCAATCAAACTCCATACTCAGACAGGCTAGAATATACGAAGCAGGTAGGCAACAGCAAGTAAATCAGGGAGGCAGGAAGGAAGACAGGCAATTGTAGGAGAGGTATGCCAGCCTTAGACGTTCGTGCATGCATATAGAATTCATGGATATAAATACGACGAAGGGAAGACTGAGAAGCAAAGAAGAGAGACATGAAAGGGAAGGAATGGGCAAAACGAGAGACAACAGGCGGGTGATAGTTAAAGTGAATTAAGTACACACAGGGAGTCAGAGAAAAGAATAAGGCAAATAACAAGGAAAGGGCAAAAAGGGAGACAAAACAGGAATATAGTTAAGATAAATTAAAGGCGTCATAGAGTGAGATAGAATAGCTTACATCTGGAAACAAAGGTAAATAGGAAGGTTGGTGGTCAGTGAATGTGTCTGGCTGCTAGGGGGAGAATTAGACTGATTGAAAGGGAGTTGGAAATGGAAGAATTAAGGTTCGGATTCAGAAGAAGTTAGAGAAGCACGAATGAAGGTAAGCAAAAGGTGTACGCTGTGGAAAGGAAGAATACAAGGGGATAGAGATGCAGGAGTAAGAGAAAACAGACTGGGAAAAGAAAGAGAACGGGGAAGAAAAGGAGAGACGAAGAGAGGAAGGCGTAAAAGGGAGCAAGCAAGGAGGGAGAGTTCTTGGGAGCCAGATGGTGGGACAGTTATGCAAAGAGGAAATACGAAGTTCGGGGAAAGAAAGGGAATTTGGAGTGGGAAGACACGGGATGGTTAAGTACAGGCAGACAGGCAAGCAGGTTGGCAAGCAGGAGGGCAGGCATCTATAATTTATTATTTTCTAATTTTTAGTCAATGACGTATGATGGAAAAAGTATAGAAGTTGAAGAAAAGGGTGAAATGCATTAAAAAATATAATTAATAAATAAGGAAGGGAGAAGAAAGATTTTATAATATAGTTAGTTAATGAGGAAGGAAGAAGGAAGGAAAATAAGGAATAAAGAGGAAATGAGAAGATAGAAGATGGAATGAAAATAGTGTGGCATGCAACAGATGGAGTGGAGAAGAGAGGCAAGGGAACAAGTAGGAGAGGAAGGAAGGAATAGATAAGGGAAGCATTAACAGAAAGTGGGAGATAACAAGCAGACAACAAGCAGATGGGAAGACCTGACTCTCAACAGAACAGCAGAAAGACAAGGAAGTATGATGACAGACAGAAAGATAGCCAGGAAGAAAGGAGGGAAAGAGGGAAGAAACAAAAGCAGGAAAGGAATTAATAAACGGAAGGAAAAAAATAGACGGGTGAGAAAGAGACATAGTTAAGTGAAGGGACTGAGCAAGTAAATCTATAGAAGAATCAAACCTTAGGTCAATAAATGTGGGACAAGGGACCTACTCATTAATTGGGTGACAAGAGAGGATATTCCAAGTCAATTCCCTCGGGTCTTTAAACCCAGTAACATTACCATTAAAGATAGAGTTACTGTGATTGTGTTTTATGTTTCCAGAAGTCAATTTTACAAGCTTTTTCCATTCGATATATTATTATGGTATTGTGCTATTCATATTTTGTAGTTAAGATGTCAACCCCAATAATGAGATATATCACAAAGACATAAGTATAGGCATAGATCTATGGGACTGTACACTTCTGTCATAGAGTTAACTACAGACGCAATCCAAGGGTACAAAAAGGAGAAAAGAAAGAAACAGATAGGAAAACAGGCAGGGAGGAGGGAGACAGTGAATTCTTTTTCCAACTGGTTAAGTAGGGCAGGCTGGAATGTAAGGAAGGCTTGGGGAGGAGGAGGAAGAGAAAGGAAAATGGGGGAAGCGAAAAGAGGAGAGCATGACATTTTGGAAAGAGAAATAAACGAAGGGAGGAACATGGAAAGTAGAAATGGAATTAAAGGAAATGGGAACGGCAGGAAAAAGTAGAAGTTGGAGAGTAAGAAACGAGTAAGAAATAGTAAATAATAATTTAAAAAAAAATTTGAGCGAGGATAAAGATTGGAGAATATATACAAGAAAATCGTGTTCTGAAAGATATAATTGCTTATCGAAGTGCATTTGAGAAAGTTGGTGATGTGTATATAAAGTCCATATTCACAGTAATCTCGATCTTGGTGTATATATATTTTTTGCTTCCGAGGAGCAGAGAAGACAACATGAAGACCATAATATGTAATAATGAGATATTTGTACCTCTTTTCATGTTATAAATGTGTTTGTATCAATGAAGATCAATATATATATATATATATATATATATATATATATATATATATATATATATATATATATATATATATATATATATATATATATATATATATATATATATATATATATATATATATATATATTTGCATTTGTTTACATCAACATATATGTCCCTGTCTTCGTCTGAATATTACGTCAGGGAAGCCAAAGAAAGAACAAGTATCAGCACGGACAGAGTGAAAATATTTAGATGCCTTTGCTAGTAAGGTACAGAACAAAATTTAAATGAGGGAGAGGAGAAGGTCTTTGATACGAGGTATTGGGACGGGGCGCAAAAATGGACATACTCGGTGCGAAAAGAATATGAAAAGAGGTCTGGCAAAGAAGATAAGATGTTTCAGAGAGAGAGAGAGAGAGAGAGAGAGAGAGGGAGAGGGTGGGAGGGTGTCAGACCAGGGTGATTGGGAAGGGAGAGGAGAGAAGCTATGAACGAAATGGTGGACCCGATAACTCGATGACGGTAAAATAATCAAGAGGGTGAACGTTAGAACAAGAGGAAGGCGAGGCGAGGTTGCAGAAGGGGGACTTAAAGAGAGAGAGAGAGAGAGAGAGAGAGAGAGAGAGAGAGAGAGAGAGAGAGAGAGAGAGAGAGAGAGAGAGAGAGAGAGAGAGAGAGAGAGAGAGAGAGAGAGAGAGAGAGAGAGAGAGAGAGAGAAAAGGTAGAAGAAAAGAAAGCCAAGGAAAACTGACTATAAGGAAATAGATAGAAGTGTTCTTAAACAAGGAGGGAAGGCCAGGGAATGAGGGAGGTTATGAGAAACGAGATGGGAACCACAGAAAGGAGAAGAGAAAGAGAGAGAAGAGGAGGAACTAGAGAAGGAATAGAATGAAGGAATTAAGAAAATCAGTGAAAGAGACTGCTGAATTTCAGTCGAAAAGAGTTAGTAAATAGATAATGTGAAAGGGAAGAGGGTGGAATGAAAATATGACCACCAAGATAATGTAGAAGGAGGGATTATAATTTGGATTTAAAAAGAAAATAATCGGGAGGACTGAAAAGAGAACAACTAAGATAATGAAAATGAGAAGACAGTAATAGAAGACTAATAATGAAGAAGGATTAACAAATTATAAAGAAGGGAAAATATAAATAGAAGAATATGAAAGAATATAAGATGAAACATCACAGGAAAGACAAAGTAAGGGAGGAGTGGAGGGCGGAGTGAAACGAGGCTCGCCACGACTGCAGAGGGAGCGCAAGGCAGAACGTGAGGGGAGTGGGAATCTGGTTGTGCGAGGAGCAGTTCGATTTTAACACAATTCTTAAAACAAATCTGCATCTGGCTGTGTGTGTTTATACAATGGCAGCTGGTATGTGTTTTACAGACAGGTTGTATGTGCTTTATTATACTGGCACCTGGTGTGCATGTGATATTCATTTCTACTTACAGTATAGTTGGGACTTCATTATGACAGGTAGTATGTGCTTCATTATACTGGCACCTGGTGTGTATGTGTGATATTCATTTTTACTTATAGTTGGGACTTCATTATACTTTGCCAAATGGTGTATGTGGAGTTGATTAGGACCTGACAGCTGGTGTGTAGTCTTACTTCATTATACACTTGCACCTTGTGTGTGCTTTATTATGCACTGGTAGCTGGTGTGTGTGCTTCATTATGCGGTTGCTACTGGTGTGTGCTACATTATACACATGTAGGTGTTGTGGTCTTTCCTAGCATTTGATGTTTGCCTGCCTATTACACGATACCTACTGCAATGTACTTACTTAAAAAAACATAAAGAAAACTCAGAGTACTTAAGACAATATTATATTCTGATTATCAAGTTATACTTAAATTATTTTCATCAATTTTACTAATCTCTCTAAAATATCTCACCAGATATAATTATGTACCCGAATGAAATATCAATCGGCACCCAACGCTCTGATATTCTTCGCTACGATCACTGTTACAGACGACGTAAATACCTGGTTCAGAATGCTTCGTGTGTTGTGGTAAAATGTATTCTGCAGTAACGGTGCCAAATAAAACTTCAGAGACAAAAGTCGTGTCGTTGTCATGTCCGATGATATAATTCGTGAAACTTAATGAAAGCCTCACCACAGTAATGTTCGTGCCCTGTATGGTTAGCACTGTACCATATATTATTTTCACCAATTTTCCCGACACGAGTTTTGTCATTGATAGTACAACGAGTCATATATTATTATAAGTTATCTCCGAGCTCGATCCATTCCAAAAACCAACAACAACACCGAGACATTGGGTCGATTCCACAGTGGTTGGTAGTGGTTCTTAAGCACGCAAACGAAAGAATGTTAGCCTTGTAAATGACTCATGGGTGAATTATTTAATGAATTTGGTGAGTAAACAAGGCAGTGATTATCATAATCTAACTGTTTGATAGATTTTGTGAATGTGGACACTCAGCTTATGGAAAATAATTAAGCCTTACGAATATGTTTGGTTGGGAAGCTAACAAACCAATACCACTGTGGAATCAACCCAATGTAATCACACCATCATCACCACCACCACCACCACCACACAGGCCAACAGGGTTATCCAGAACTTTGGTCGTCATCCATAACATTGACGACCCCATTGGTTCCACCTCCTCAGTCAGTGTCTGGAGGGACTATCACCTCGAATCCAGTGTGTTGGCTTCCAAGTATAAAAGCATCATCAGTGGAGTTAAGGGGGTAATTCACTTTTGTTACAGTGGAGTGCCTTGATTCCTCCAAAGTATGCTAGGAAACAGAACCAGATGGACAAATATAATGGTGTCCTGTTGCTTGGAATTGTTTGGAGGATTCAGTTGCTCCAGATTTACTAACACCAAATTTCCCCCCTAAGGCAAGTTTGAGGTTACTGATTCCTCCAAAAGTTGTCACGAAACAAGCCACCTAACGCTATACAAAGGTTGTCTGTTTCCTGGCACTATTTGGAGGATCCAGTAACTCTCAAGTCAACAACAACAACAGATAATTCCCTTTAATGGTGGTGATTGTGATAGTTCCCGCTGAAATTCCACGCCAAGTCAAATAAATGGTCTTACTCAATATCATGTTCGCACAAACGCCACAAAGTGTAGAGCAAAGGCACATTCCTGTATCCGGTGATTTGTTACCATCTGTTCACCCAATATATCCCGCCACTCGCAATTACAGGAAAACAAGCTTCATGTCCGACTATAATTTATGTAAAGCGCAAGTATATTTCCCACGATGTAGAATACGTACTTTTCTCTTTTCAGCCATGAATTGCATATATATATATATATATATATATATATATATATATATATATATATATATATATATATATATATATATATATATATATATATATATATATATATATATATATATATATATATTAATATATACAATCAAGTAAATCTGCACAACAATTTCCAAAAAAATATAATATCAGTCAAGTAATGGACAGTGATAATTCAAAATTATAATCCGACTGGTTTTACATGCCAGTGTAGCATTTGTCTTGCTTTTAAGACCTGTGTAATTTTTTTTTTCTTTTTATTTTTGTGCTTATGTTTCTCTACTTTTAAAAGTGTTTCATTCACTCTCTTCCTCCCTCGCTTTCTCTTTTATTTCCATTTTTCTAGTATATCTCATCTCCCTCCCTCTCCTTTTCCTTCTTTTCTCTCTATCTACCTATATACCTATCTATGACCTCCTTCTCTACATATAATTTCTTTTACTACAGTACCTCATTCTTTTTCTCTTGGGACCTTTTTCTTTTTATTTCTCCGCCTTTCCATCTTCCTGCTTGCCGTGTATCCAGTTCCAGTCCTCCCCGCTCCTACCATCCCTTGGGCTCCACCCAGCCTTATATTGAACAACCAGAGGAAAAACTTGCACAGTCTTGCCCCAGGCCAGCAATTGTCTCGCAACTTTCTGTACTCTTATCGTCCTGTCTGCAAGGCGTTCCGTTCTGGCCATTCTCACTCTTGTCTATTGTATGAGTAAAGATTCAATTTACTAAACAAATAGGATACCCTTGTATACCTCTGTGGAGCCCTTGATGATAGGTGTATAGGCCTTGATGCATTTTTGGTTAGATGTAAGAGAATCTAAAACAGCCATTATTTTAACACCAGAGAGAGAGAGAGAGAGAGAGAGAGAGAGAGAGAGAGAGAGAGAGAGAGAGAGAGCGAGAGAGAGAGAGAGAGAGAGAGAGTAAACAGATAACAGGCAAACAGTCAGACGGACCGACGGACGGGCAGTCAGAGACAGAAAGAAACACAGACCGGTTGAAAGACAGACAGACAGAAAGACACAGACAGAATGACAGAAAGACAGACAAATAGAAAGACATACAGCTAGACAGACAGAAAAGAAAACTGCCAGACAGAAAGAAAGACAGAGAAACACAGAAAGACAGACAGGTTGTTGAATAAACACAGAAACATATATTCATAGAGTAGGCTACATATACTCATAGACAAACAGACAAAATGGCAGCCAGCCAACCAGTCAACCAACCAGAAAGAATTCAGAAGATAGACAAACAAAGAAAGAAAGATATGCATATTCTTTCATATTCGAACATTTTTGCTGTCGCTTACTTCTTACTTCTTTCCCTGTTCTATCTCTTTTTCTTCTTTCCTTCCTCTTTTCCTTTTCGTTCCCTATTGCAACTTACACTATTTTTTTTTACTCCCCAACATTGTATTGTCTCACAGTACCTCTCCCTCCATTCTAACTCCTCCCCTTGTTTACCATACAACTTTTGCCCAACATTCATGGCAGCTCAAAAGCCAAAATCACACCCAGTCCATCGTTTTCTTTTTCCCCATTTTCTGCCTTGCTAGTGTCCCCTCTCTCCATCCCTTTCATATCCTTCTTCCCCTTCGATATGATGGTTTCCCTATATCGTTCTACTTCCTTCTTTTTGTGTCCCATTTTTTCTCTTTCTCTTTTATGACCTCCCTTCCCGTTCTTTCTCTCTCATCTCTTTTCTTTTCTCCCCTTTGTCCTCCCTTTATGCTACTTCAGTTAGCTCTCCACCTTCAACCCCTCTCTCTCTCTCTCTCTCTCTCTCTCTCTCTCTGCACTTTTATGTCCACATTATCTCCTCGCTCTCTCTGTCACATTATCTTCCCTTTCACTCCCTCTAACAGTACTTCCCCGTGTTTATCTTGCCGACTAAAAAAATCTATTGTCAACTGATAACCACATCACCCTCCTTTTCGTTCCTCTTCCCTTCTACACCCTACCTCCTCCCAAATATCTTCCCTCTATTATATGTAGCCTTTCTACGCATTTCGTCCTTCACCTCTATTTCTACTTTCACTATCCGTACAATATACAATTTGCTAGTACGCTCCCAGCACGAATAATGTGTTCAGTCATGGTCACCCAACTTCAAAATGGACATGTTTTGAAAAGATAGAGAAAATACAACGTAGGAAACTGTAAAACAACAGAAACTTTCAAGAAACAACTAGACAAATACGGTATAAAGAAAGCAACCCCTAACTCACACTATTTGCTATAGAATAATCAATGCACACAAATCTTTGATTCCCTTTCGGTATATGGTGGTAGATCAACTGTAGAA
The DNA here is from genome assembly GCA_033782935.1 of Petrolisthes cinctipes. Classification (NCBI taxonomy): domain Eukaryota; kingdom Metazoa; phylum Arthropoda; class Malacostraca; order Decapoda; family Porcellanidae; genus Petrolisthes; species Petrolisthes cinctipes. The sequence goes on along the minus strand of JAWQEG010002255.1, from coordinate 20,136 downwards.
TAGATCACTTTTTCCTCGTTCTTTCCTGTCCTAGATTTCGCAACTTTTTTCCATACTGCGTGGTCTCGATTGTAACTGTTTGGTGGTTGGAGAGGAATATTCCACTATTTTATCCTTTCTCTCCACTAGTGTATAGTAGCCTAAGAAAAGGACCAGTCGGTCGGTGGAGTTTACAGTTTTGGTGATAAGACAAGTCTCCGAGATCTTAGTATTAGAGATTTTGGCTTTGAGTCGACGACATTGCATAATGCAATGCACACCACCAGGTTTCACGTGAAAAGTTGCATATGTAAGCCAATTTGCAGTTTCCTAGCTACAGTTTTGTATGATAACACACACACACACACACACACACACACACACACACACACACACACTTTTTCAAATTTTTATAGTACTAGCCTAGAGGGAGTTTATTTGTTCATGCATATTCTGAGATGCATCTGGACCCGTTGTCAAGATCGATAAAGGTTTGTTAAAAAATGACGACGTTATTTCAATACGCACCAACAAATTTTCACTTTTATTATTTAAAATATCTTCGCTAATCATCACGTTTTCCTGACCCTTTTCATCTATACCCAGATTTTTTTTCCTTTGTATGGCCATCACTCACTCACTCACTCTCTGTTTGGTATCATCCCTTTGCTACATTTCATTTCTCTTTGTAGTATTGTCTCATTTATTATTGCTGCTGCATCTTTATCTAGTTCACCTTCTATTTCTCTCCTCTTACTTTTCCCTTTCCCTCTGCTACATCTTCTATCTTTTATCTTTTCCCTCTGCTACATCTTCTATCTTTTCTGCCATGTTTTCCACCTCATTTACTTCTTCCTTCCACTTCCTCCTCCTCCTCTGACACTCGTTTCAAAAGCAGAACTCATTGTGCGACCTCCCCCCAACTCCTTTACTTTCTCTCCACCGCTCCTGACCCCACTGAGTGCCATCTTTTCTCTCCTCCTCCTCCTCCTCCTCTTCTAGTTGAGGCTCCTTCTCCAACTCCTCCCTCAGTTCATCTTCATCTATTTCTTACATTCTTTTCCTCTTCATTTTCCCGCAACTTCTCTTTTTTTCTTTCTCCATTTCCTTATTCTTTTTATCTTCCTTCTCTTATTCTTCCTCCCTTCTTCACCAACCTCTTCACCTTCTCTCCCCTTCAACTTTGCTGTCTTTACCCTATTGCTGGCAGAGAAATTAGTGCTTATATCAACTAAAACTGACTAGCAAAGATCAACGGATCTGTTTATATCTGATACTACGTTATTTTCAATTGTACACCTTTTCCTTATGTTCCTTTACCTTTGCTTCTTTTATCTCTTACTTCAAATATCTCCTCCTCGACATAGACGAGGATCTCTCATGCATAATAACCCAATTCACAGACGGTACGAAATTATTTAGCAAATTTACCTCAATGCAAGAGTGGCGAAGTTTGCAAAATAGTCTCGAAACTTTAGCAAACTGGACCGAAAAATAGCAGATGACTAATTTTCATACAGATAAATGTAAAGTTTTACACGTAGGAAACAACAACACAAACGTGAATTACCATATGAATAACGTTAAATTGTCAAGCGTGGAAAGGGGTAACAATCTTGGGATAATTGTGACAAGCTGCCTCAAACTTCGTCTCCACTGAACCCAAGTAGAAAGAACAACAAACAAATTCATATTCGAAATAACTATCCTTACACTATACACTCGTTAGTACCTCCCCCTTGGAATACTATGTCTAGTTTGGTTCCCCCTACTTTAAAAATGACACAGAAAGGATATAGAAATGTAACAGAGTAACAATATGATTCCCACACTGAGAAATAAACGTATGATGATAAGATTAAGGAGTTAAATTTTTGCAGCTTAACAAAATGTATATTAATTAAGAGGTGACCTAATCGAAGTCATCATAATGTCTTAAAATTTTTGCAATATAAAAATTTAACTATATCACTATTGACGAGTCAGTTGCAAGAAGTAATCATGAATACCCTTTCCCTCTATTAGTAGTTAGTAAATTAGTCCCATACAGTTCAAGTGCTGTTTGACTGCCTTTGCATTCTATTGTTTTTCTCCTTCACCTTCAGATCTTCTGTTTAGCCTTCCTTACTACTTCCTTCTTCTCTACCTCATCCTCCTTCCTTTTTCTCCACTTCTCCTACCACTTTCTTCTCTTGCATTCCCTTTCCGTCTCCACATTCTCCTCCTCACTTTCCTGCCTCCTTTTCTTTCACTGAAGCCTTTCTTTGCTTGCAGGCTACGAGTACTCTTCTCCCCACTTGTCCCACCTCGTCCCTCCCTCCTCCCTACTCCTTGCTTGCCAAATGCTTCCTCTCCTGCCTGCCTGCCTGGTTTCCTTCCTACCTACCTCTCTGCTTAGCTGCCTGCCTGCCTGCTTACTTCCCTTCCTTTTCCTATTTATCTTTCTTTCTATGTATTTTCCTGTATTTCCTTTTCCTTACCTTCCTATATGCCTTCCTGCCTACATGCCTTTCCTGCCATGCCTTCCTGTCTGCCTGGGTGAATACTATCTGAATGTTTGCTGTCTTTTGACCTTGCCAAGATCTTGCTTGTCTGCTTGCTTTTCAACCTACCCCCTGCTTATTTGTATTGTTTCCTTACTGTTTACTGAACTCCCTAAAGGCTTCATTGCCTGCTATTCCGGATACCTTTTAGTCTTCCTGCTTACTATTCTTTCGGCCTCATAATCTAATATGATACTTACTTTTCGGCCTGTGCACCTTCCTGTTTACCTGCCAACGATCCTGTCTGCCTGCCAACCTTCAAATCTGTCATCCAACCTACCTTTCTGGTTGTTTACCTTCCTATCTTCATGCTTATCTTTCTGTATTCCTGCTAACGTTCCTGTCATTTATTTTTTCTATATTAAAAGAAGATGTGGACCAAAGTCTGGGAGCCCGCGAATCGTCCTCATCTATAAAAATACTGGAGTAGTCCAAAATCCTGTCCAATTTCGTTCGAGATGCCTAGACACATTGAGTTTGAAGGAGCATAAGTCGTAGTAAGGAGGAAAGATGGATGAAGGTTGAGTGTTACAGAATTGACCAGTTGTGTATATGAAAGACTGAGAGTACCGGTTAACTCTTGTATTAGGGAGTTGGACAGAAAAGGGGTGAGAACGAGAGGCTTGGCGAGTGTTGCATGCTTTCCTGAGGGGAGGAAGCATACATTGAGAGAGTTCAGAAGAGCAATGTCCAGTGTAATAGCAATAGAAGAGAGAAAGTGACACAACTTTGCAGCGAAGAGAGAGAGGTTGTAGTGAATCAGTAAGAGGAGGAGAGTTGTTGAGGCGAAAGACCTTTGATTCCACCTTGTCCAGGAGTGTTGTGAAGGTTGAGCCACCCCACACATGAGAGCCATACTCCATACAGGGGTGGATGAGACCCCTGTACAGAGACAGCAACTGTGTGGGAGTGAAGTATTCACGGAATCTGCGCAGCACACCTAACTTTTTTGAGAGATTGTGAGAGAAAGATACTCGAGGTTCTCTCTGCCTCAGTCAGAGATGAGGGAAGTCAGGCGCACTACTGCATCATCACGTGAGTGGAGAGGATCTGCTTGGATGGGCAGTTGGTAAACTGGGTGGAGTAGTGTAGGGTGGAATCATCAGCATAGGAGTGGATAGGGAATGAAGTACAGCTGAGAAGGTCATTAATGAAAAGGAGAAAGAAGGTAATTGATAAAACAGAACCCTGAGGAACACCACTGTTACTAGACTTAAAAGAAGAACAGTGACCGTCTACAACAGCAGCTATAGAACGGCCAGAAAGGAAATCAGATCAGATAAAGATGCAGAGGGAGGGATAGAAACTGAATGCTGGCAATTTGGAGATTAAAGCTTTGTGCCAGACTATCAAAAGCTTTGGATATGTCGAGAGCAAGAGTAAAAGTTTCACCGAAGTTCGAAATAGAGGATGACCATGAAACGGAAAGGAGGGATAGAAGATCGCCAATAGAGAGTCCCTGATGGAAACCATACTGAAAAGTGTTAGATGACAGACATAGACGGAACAGTTTGCCTAGGCAGGGTGTCAGCACGGAAGCTCAGAGAGGGCAGAGAAAACTTCCTTTGAAGAGATTGTAGGCATAAGTAAGTCTGAGGGGGGCGGACATGGAGGAACAGAGCCGGAATCGTCCAGAGTGGAGTTAGAGGCAAAAATGTGAGAGAAGAGTTCAGCTTTATCAAGTGAAGTGATGGCAACATTTCCATCAGGAAGGATGAGAGGAGAGAAAGAGGAAGAGGTAAAGTTACTGGAAAGATTTTCGGCTAGATACCAGAAAGAAAGGGAGGAGGAAGAGTTGGAAAGATCATTGCACTTGGCACGGATAAAGTTTTTTTCTGGCTAGTCGGAGAATAGATATGGCACGATTCCGGGCAGAAATATGCAGAGCACGAGATTCATCAGTTTGAAGGCGTCGGTACCGTCTGAAAGCTTCCTCCTTGTTGTGGACAACAGCAGAACAAACGTGATTAAACCAAGAGTTTCGTTAATTTGTAAGAGGGAAAGAATATGGAATGTATGCCTCCATGCCTGAGAGGATCACCTCTGTGATGTGTACAGACCACACAGAGGGACTCCGACCACCGAAGCAAAAATCATTCCATGGGAAATCTTGAAAGTACCGTACTGCCTCAGATCATCCCAGTTGGCGGCGCTGTAGTGCCACAGACGCCGCTTCCTGGAAGGGTCCAAAGGTCTTACTGGAGAGATAGGACAGGTTACTGAAATATGATTGTGATCAGAGGAGCCCAATGAAGAGAAAAGTTCAACAGTATAAGTAGAAGGATGAGAGGTTAGGAATAAGTCAAGGATATTGGGCTGATCTCCTAGGCAGTCTGGAATATGGGTAGGGTACTGAATTAACTGTTTTAGGTCGTCGAGAATAGAAAAGATGAAGGTTTGTTCACCAGTTGGATCAGTGAAGGGAGATGAAAGCCAAAGGTGGTGGTGAACGTTGAAATTTCCTAAAACTGAAATTTCTGAGAAAGGAGAATGAGGTAGAATGTGTTCCGCTTTTGAGGTAAGATAGTCAAAGAATTTTGGATAGTCAGTAGAGTTAGGGGAGAGATATAGAGCATAAATATATTTTGTTTGAGAGTAACAGGTGAGCCGAAGCCAGTGGGTTGAGAATTCAGAAGAGTCAAGTTCAGGAACACGAGAACAAGTGAGGTCGTTGCGTACGTATACACAACAGCCGCCTTTGGCTCGAAACTGAGGATAGAGAAAGTAAGAAGGGACAGAGTAGGGGTTGCTGTCGGTTCATGCTGAGATCTGAGTTTCGGTGAGGAAGAGAAGATGAGGTTTAGCGGGGAAGAGGTGGTTTTTGACGGAAGGGAAGTTGGAGGAATGGCCGCAAATATTCCATAATATAGATAAGTATATAACCATAAAGATAATAGTAATGAAATAATGGAACAAATTAATAGATAGATAAATGAATAAAAGTATTGTATCAACCCAAATATTAATAGGAAATGGATAATATGCATAGACAAAGCTAAGGAAAGCTAGACATGTATAATATTATAACGTGTGACATAAAATACACATATACCAAAGCAGCATACACAAAATCGTAGAAGCCAAATCATGACTAAAATGCAAACCAGTTGAACACCGCCGTGGCAGAGAAGGAGACAACGTGACAAGAAGAAAATAAGTTGAAAAATCTTAGCAATATCCTGCGAGGCCACCCGGGGAGGGAGCAAGTGCCGGGGCGGAATTTCTGAGAGGTGGAGAGAGAAAAGATATGGAGGTGAGGAAGGGCGTACTGAAAGGATGGGAAGGGGGGGATGGGGGAGGGAGTTTTTCGGAGGGAGAGAGACGATGTTGGAGATTGGGAGACTGGAAGAAAAAGAGGAAGGAGGTTAAGAAGGTGGGTGAAATATTTGGAACGAGAGAGAGAGAGAGAGAGAGAGAGAGAGAGAGAGAGAGAGAGAGAGAGAGAGAGAGAGAGAGAGAGAGAGAGAGAGAGAGAGAGAGAGAGAGAGAGAGAGAGAGTGTCTATACTATGCCAAAAGGTTTCATAATGACTATGACAATAAACTGATGGACAAAGAATTGACAAAAATGTCAATATGTCATTTCACATTTGGAAAGAAATGGAATAACTAAATGAGTAGTAACAAAATTAGTAGTTTAAAAGTTTACGTGAAGGTACTGCTGAAGAAAACGTTAATTGTTATTGTTTATTCACTGGAATCTGTATCTGATCTTGTGAATTTATAAAAACCTATTGTAGAATTTGTAGATAAGTTAGGCAGAGTACAATGACACCAAACTCAAAGGAATATTTATTTTTTCGTCCTGTTGTTGCATATTACGTGGTGGCACAATGAATTAAGGAGGTATAATTATACACGTTTAGCAATTTGAAGGCATGAAATTCTTCTAAGCAACCCGGAAATTGGTGGGTTAAAGAAGTGGGATGGCAAGCACGAAGGGAACAGAAGAGACAACCCAAGGAAACAGGTTGACTCAATTAAATAAGGTAAGCTGTCGTTTGGAATAGTGTGGAGGAATCAGTATCTTTGCCAACACTGTATTGTCTCCTTATCTCCTCGAAGCAATAACAAACATTAACCAGTGTGGGTTCGTGTTCCACCTCCATCAGTAGTTTTCACGATAAATCACGCATTGGTGTTTTTGTTTTACCTACCGTATCTCCTATAAATATCTGTATTGCCCCTCCTGTTTATAGCCTCTGCCTTGCCTACAATTGCTGGTCTGGTCGTGACTGATAGGAAATAAGGCAAGATATCAATTTCAGATGCGTCCATTTTTGTTTCCGAGTATGAAAATCTACCGACTTCGAATTGAAGGCAAATTCTTCCTCCACCCTACGTTACAAAACAGTTATTCTGTGCGTATACAGAAGGATTAGTCCGTTTCCTAGCATCTTCTAGGAAAATATTATTCTTCAAAATCCCCCACAACTGAAAATAATCTGCTGTAGGAGATATAGGCGCTATTGATTCTTCCACACAATCCTACAAAATGTAAATCCTTAACTCGTAAACTGTGCTACGAATCTGTTTCCTGCTGTCATTGTAGGAAATCAATGTATACTGTACATACCGTGATCCCAGCAATAAGTAGTATCTCAGAGAATATGAAATATATATCATTCCTCAGGTTCTCGTCAGAGTAAAAAAGATTAAAGAGGAAAGAGCAAAAAAATTGGAGGGTAGGAGGATGAGAGAGGGCGAGAGAGATTTTGAGTAAAGAGAGAGTTGGAGGAAAAGGAAATGCATGGTGGATGGCATTGTTTTCGTGGTTTATGATAAGTAAGTTAACTTCCTGCGAGGAGGAGAGGAACTGTACAGTTGCCAAAATGTTAGTTACATGTTATCCATTTCTTCAGTCACTGAGAGATTCAAGTGAGTGTTCAGTATCACTCTAGGTATGTATTCACTGACCCGGAGTGATTATGCAGTGATAAAATACATTTGTTTACTCTATCATTAATCTTCGGGTGACATTCGGATGACATAATTGAAACCAACATTCTAGTGTTTCACATGAGTCTATTACTTTTCACCCATTTTCAATTTATAACACCGAAGGAACTAGACTCATAATTTATTGGTCCTTGCATATCGCACCTGTCCCAGTGGTAAAAATTGTAGTATTCGATATTTGATTATTTATTGCAAAATGTGAAGTGGTTGTTCGCATTCTTTACTGGCCGGAATCATTGCGTATGAGTTTATTTTGACAGAGAAAAGTGAAGACAAAGGGCAAGAAACCCTTTCAGTGTTCTCACCTATGATATAAATTTTGGAAGAGGTCCATCGTCGTATACAATTTTGTTTATGATGCAGACAAATTGCGAGTTAAAGGATTCGTAGTAAGGGAGAAAGATGGATGGAAGTAGAGTTTTCCAGAGTTGACCAGTTGTACACAAGAAAGACTAAGAATACCAGTTAATCTGCATTCGGGAGTTGGACAGAATAGAGGTGAGACTGAGTTATTAGCAAGCTATTGCGTGCTCCTCTGAGGAGAGGTAGCATGTATTATAAGAACAATGTCCAGTGAAATATCGACAGAAGAAAGAGAATGTTATGCAAAAGTCGACAAAGAGAAAGAGGTTGTAATGAATCAGTAAGAGGGGAAGAGTTGATGAGACGAAATGCTTTTAATTCGATCTTATCCTGGAGTGTTGTGAAGGGAGATGCATCCCACACATGAGAACCATGTTATATACAGGGGCAGATGAGATCCCAGTAAAAGGAAAGCAGCTGCATGGGGGTAAAATATTCACGGACTCTGTCGAGAACACCCAACATCTATTAGGCAGTTTTAACGACAAAGGTTATACGATTTTTCCAGGAGTGATTGTGAAAAAAAAAGAAAAAACACCAATAAACTAAAAGAAGAGGAAAAATAACCTGTGTATTACTGAAGAAGAGAGGATAGTTTTTTGGAAGATTAGAGTGAGGAGAAAGATGACAAAACTGTGTTATGGATGAGTACTATCAAACATTTAGTATCTTCAATATTCCCTCTCATTGCATCTGGGGGCCAGTTTATGCACTTCATGGCTGTAATAAGTGTATGAGGGGATGGTGATGACTTGGAAGTGCATACTGCCTTTGTTTACTCACACTGCAATATGTTCAGCACATCCAGATAATTTTGTTCATATCTTTTATGACTATGAAGTATTTCATTGTTTTATGTTTTCCATCCCATACATATTGTACTTATTATTTTCCCCAAGCCCTTGCCTTAAAATTACAATAAGCGAAACATAAAAATTTAATTGGCTTAATTGCATTTTATTTCAATATTAATTTAACATACTGCACCAACCTGGCAAGAGCATTAGAGAACGCATATTAGACTAATTAATGATATTTAAATACGTTCCAGTTTGATGATAATGATGCCGAAGAAAAAAAATACAGATTAATACCATATAATAATTATGCATAGTACGTACTGTACATGCATACCATCACACATACATAGCCTACTATACATATACACATTTATTCACTCTTTCATAAATGCACAATCTATAGAAATATGTCTAACAAATATTATCATGATGACTGTGCAGCCACTGAGAACATGAATACTGTAAGACTAAAAAATGAAGACTAGAGGAATATCCAGCTGGTGAACTCAAGGAAGGCAAGAGGTAAAATTAACAACGTCACTCTTCCTACAATAAAGGGGGAACTTAAGGCAATAAGGATGAAAGTGGCAGGAAATGGGAGTGGTGATGGGGAGCAACGAGTTTAAAAACAAAGATGCGAGGGACAATCTGATAATAGTGATGTGATTATTGGAAGGAGAGGCAGGCAGGCAGGACTGGCTTGGGTTAGGAGAGTGGGGAAGTGAGAGAGACGGAGCGAGTAAGAAAATGGAGAGGAGGCGATAATGAAGGCAAGGTGGATGCTTATAGAAAAAGGATATGAAGAGGATGGTGGTAAAAGAGGAAGAGGAGGAGAAAAAGAGACAATTCAAAGGAATAGGAAGGACTTTCAAATGGCAACAGACCTGAATGTCTAAGACTCTAAGGGATATCACCGCATGAGGAGAAACCTTTATTGATGACGTTTTGCTCCTGATTTGTCAATGCCAAATGCCATTCTGTCAAAATAATACATATTTTAATTGCATCAGACCAAATGGTCCTTGTGCGGCCGTTTGTTTATGGTGAGGGAAAGTATTGCAAGGAGAATGTTCCTCCTAACTCACCACCCCTTCCAGTCGTAACTGGACGGAAAGAGAAGCCTGGATTAGTTATGGGAATGTAGGAAAGAAACAAATATGTGTATTTGAATTTAACAGGAATAGGATATATATAACTGAAATGTAGGGACGTATTGGTCTCAATTAAGGGGGTATATAGCACATTGTTTTGTGTGGTAAATCTGGAGCAAATTATTCCTCCAAACTATTCCAGGCAACAGGATACCATTACTTTTCTTCGTCTGGGTCTGTTTCCTGGCCTACTTTGGAGGAATCAAGGCACTCTAATCTACAAAAGTATACTATCCCCTTAAATACTTCCTGGGAGCATGTAACCACGAGCAAAAATGGGCAGCGCCATCTTTTGAAGATGATTCTATTTCTTTTCTTCTTAATTTAATTCTTTCTTTCTCTGATAATCATTCATCTGGATACCATAATAAAAGTGAAAATATCGAACCAACCTCTGGGGAATTGGGCCACCATCAGGGAAAATGACCCTTGTTTTGTCGTGCCTCGAATTATGGAATTTTTTTTTATACTGAATTAGAAATTGAGAGACGTTACAGATTTCTGATTAAATTACAACTTTACTGCCAGAGTTCAGCTTTAAATTGGTTGTGGTTACTTCAACTTTTTTTCTGAAAATATAATATAATTAATGCTTAGGATATAAGGTAACGCCAAGGATCACTGTACAGAAGCAAAACAAACTAAACAGCAGAAACAGTTGCTTCCATCGTTACTCTTGGTACCTTTGAAAGAAATGGAAAACAGAAGAGAATTTATTGTCCTTTACAATCTGCACATCTAAAAAGGGAAAAGTGTTATTTTGCTCAATTTCGCATGAGTGAACTTGATAGAAGGAACAGGTGAGTTCAGCTTCTGCAGAAATTCATTAACATCAAGATTACTAGTAGGCCAGAAGCACAGTATATCGTCCACATATCTTAATCATATTACATATAGTTCTTTAATTGAGCTTAACAAGTTACTCTCGAAATATTTTATGTATAAATATGCTAAAATTGGGATAAAGGGTTTCCCATGGCCATACCAAACTTTTGTGTGTAGTACCTACCTTCAAATATAAAATATAAATTGTTTACACATAGTCTGATTAAGTCGATTATATTGTTACATGGGATGCCATCAGTAGTAATATATAAATTTCCATGCAAGGATTGTGATCAGTTTTATATAGGACAGTATGGAAAATATTTTAAAATTACAGTATCACAACATAAATACAGCGTCAGAGTTGGTCAGCAGAGTAGTGGGTTATTTCAGCACAAAGCCATTAATAATCACTATATCAACTGGTCTAGATCTAAAGTTTTAGCTAAAAAAAAAAAATACTACCTTATTTAAATATGACAAAGTATCAACAGATTTAATTATGAAGAAATTCCCACCATCCCGTCTTCCCACTTCCACTCGTAGTGAAAGTGGGAAGACGGGCTGGCCAAGTACCCAAATAGGAGAGGAGGAGGGGAAGAAAAGCATCGTGTTGTGGTGCGAGATGTGAGGTAAGATGATCCAGGATAAACCGAGTACCTCAGTAACACAATTGTTTTCCTTTCATTCTTCATCCTCCGTCCTGAATTCAAACCTCAGGCAATGGGGGACGAATGAATATCTAGTTTGACTAGAGGACGAGAGAATATGTGCTGGTGCGATGTCCTCTTAACCTTCAAGTGAGAGAGGTAACTTCTGAAGTAGGTGGTGAGGAAGGCAAGGAGGCTCGGAACCTTAATTAGACCCACTTAACCAGGCCTCGATCCCTTGACCATGAGTTTACCCTTCGGTTTTTATCCACTAAAGTTGTAAATGTTTTATACCAGGGAAAGTTCGGAAAAGAGTTTGCTTTTTTCCCGATAGGGAACTGATGATCACTCTTCTCGTATTAAATGACTTTGTCTTTATCATCTTACGTTCTACTAAATCAATTTCATTTAAAATCAGTTATTATTAACTGAAGCAATATGGATGCATTGTTTTAAACAACAAAGGTTTGTATTAATAGATGTATTTTCTTTTCTACTTTGCCAATTTTCTTCTCCTCTCCCCAAAGGGGACATTGCCTGTAATGATGTGGGCAGTATTGTAAGGGTTTTAGTGCCCCTTCCGTTCCTCAGCCACTCCCTTTCACTTCTACTTTTCGTCCTTACCATTTGTTTCATTCGTGCTTGCAGTCCCTCCTCTCTATCCCCTTGTTACTCATCCTACAGGGTAGATTTTATAAGGTGGTCTTTTCCTCTATTTATTTTTTTTCTTCAAATTCTTGTTTCCCCTTTCTCTTTCATCAACTACATTTCTCAACGTTAGTGGTTAACAACAGGAAATACTGTAAATGTGTACTTATACTGTTGTGCACGCAATGAATGGATACTGATCCCTCCAAACTGTATACTGAATATTTGTGTACCCTATTGTACGATTAGAAAATCTAGTTTTGTGGTATAGTTTAGAGGAATTAAAACCCCTTATATTTGCCGACAGCAATAGTTACTGTTTCCTTGCTTCCTCCAAGATCTTCAGTTTACCCATTGATACAATTTGCCCAGTTAAGCCTTCTCCCATCCTCGTTCGCTTCTAAAGACAATAGATTCTTAGATGGAACCTTTAGGGTAGAAACACTGGGATAGAACTATTAGGGTAGGACCATTAGGATATACGACCATTAGGTAAGAGCTATTGTTTCCCATCGTCTTGATGTAACTTTATGGATGATACTATATATTTTTTTTTATAATGGTACTGCACTTCCATGTCGTCATCAACTCTCAGCATAAAAGATGTCCGACCATATTCCAAGATGATGTGAGTGACGGTGTAGCTGCTCTCTTCTGATAGTGACGTGTATAAATAAGGTGTCGTCATCGAGTGGGGCAAAGAAAAGCTCCCAACATCATCATGAAGCTCAGCTGTCTCGTGTTCTCTCTCTACTATGTTCCCCTTTTTCACATCTTCCTTCAGGTTTTTCCATCAAATCTTCCATCTGCCTCCACTTCCATTATTACTATCTATCCTCTTTTTCACCATCCTATCTTCTTTCCTCCTTTTTCCTTCTAGTTCTGCATTTTGTATCAATTCCTTTCCCACCATTTCCTTCCCTCTTTTCTTTCTTTTACATGTTCACTAACTTCCTAAAAAAATTATCACCTCCTTCCGCCTTACCTTTGATATTAGTTCTACTCTGTCATTCTCTTCACTTCATATTTGTTTCCTTTCCCATCTCCTTTCCACCCCCAGCCTCGATTTTCCACTCGCTCATTATGTCAACTTTTTCTTTCCTCACATCTTCACTGAACTACCGATCACTTCCCCTGCCCACTCTCTTTACTTCCTTTCTACCTTTACAACAAATCCAAAGTCTTCCTCTCTTCCTAGGCAGCCGGGAGTGAGAAAGTTCATAAGTGTTTAATGTGCGGTGCAGGTGGTGACAGGAGGACAAAGGTAAACTAGAGCACGGGCCTCTCTCTCTCTCTCTCTCTCAAACATACAATCAATCTCTACCACTCGTAATCACACGGAGATGAGCTCAGACTCGCTCATAAAACTGTAACTATTCTAACACCCGCTCGGAGGGCCACAGACTCATTTACCCAGATACAAGTTCAAATCAACATACAGAGAAAGCACAGACACAGGCTCACAAACACACACAGAGGATCACACACACACACACACACACACACACAGAGACAGAAGAATACGTACAAACACTCATACACAATCTCTTACACTGGCAAACACACGAACAGACAAGTTCTTACAGTGGCGCCTGCTCTCTCTCTCTCTCTCTCTCTCTCTCTCTCTCTCTCTCTCTCTCTCTCTCTCTCTCTGTTTTAAATATGCAATTTTACACTGATAAACATACAATTTTCCACTTATAAACATACACACACACACACACACACACACACATGTACGCGCACATACTGTACATACACACACGTCTACAAACATACAAGTACGTACACACTCGTCCGAATATATATATATTTAGATAAACACACAGGTCTGCAAACACACCCACACACAAACATACTCACACACACGTACTCAAACCGTGCTCAAACATAGTTCCACTATCATTGCCACCGATATTCGCTCCAACAATTATATTCCCACACAATAACACACACACACACACACACACACACACACACACACACACACACACACACACACACACACACACACATATATATAAATACAATCACCACTGGCAATTATTAATATTGTTAGTTAGTACATTCAACATTTCGTACAGTCAACAAAAGCATATATCTATCACCTTGGCACTCTTACCATTATAAAAAACATAGACAAAATCAATATTAAATAACAGAGTATATAATTATGAGTAGCCTACATGAGGTTATGAATGTGTTTTGTTATGCCTCTGCTCGCCAGTATTGACAAAAGCTTCCGTGGTGCACTATCACATCACACTGTGCTCATTAAGGACCCAGTGATCGTGTATGAAATTTGATGGCTTCTGATTCCTCCTGAATATGCCACGAAACAAACTTCCTTCCATATAGGTGTGTGTGTGTGTGTGATTCGTGGCAATTTTTGAAGGACTCATTTATCTCCAATTTTCTGACTACATCACAGGGTCCCTTAATGATAGTGATATTATAAAGTTGGTTACTGTATTATAGTGCTATGATATTATCTACTTAATCATTTGAACATTGTAGAACGACTTAGGTCTTTCTATAACCAGTGGTGTACAGCCACAATCAAATAACCACCGACACCCTCCTTCCATCGTGCAAATAAATCGGTATCATATAGAAATATAATCATACAACACCTTATGTCAACTCAACCCTCTCAATTATTATTATGAGGTACTGCAAAATCATACACGTGTTGTTCTTTATTACCAAGATATTTACAACGATAGAAGGAAAGTGTCGGTGGATATTTGATTGTGGCTGTATCACTTCAATCAGATTTCTCTACATTTGTATTTCATGAATGTTTTGGTGGTCAAGGCTTTTTTATTCATGATTGTACACCTACATGCCTCGGTGAACATATAAAGTTTAGAATTTTGTCTACAAGTTGGTCAAGACTTCTGGAGCTGGATACTCAAAACAACTTAGGACATCCTATCTCGGCTAGGGAATCCTAACTTCCCCAATGCGCTTATGACTGCATACTCAAAACACTTATGACTGCATACTCAAAACATTTGGCAGCCATCTTTCCTAAGTTAGGGCGCTTGGATTTAGGACAACCCCCAGGCAGCCCTAAGTGGAGTTATGACACCGAACACCGTAGAAAACATGATAAATCAACTCGGCTGTACCAAAAAGAATAAGAAGGACTATATACTTTGTGGCTGTATTACCAAAGAGCACCACTTTGTTGTTGTTGGAGAGACTACTGAGGAAGAGTTTATAGTATAAGGAACCATTCCAATGTCAGTCATCATCACCAACGAAGATAGTATAGATTTCCTCAGAATGAAATAATAAACTTATCCGAGAAATAGGATCATGACATAATATATCGCTCGTTGCACAATAAAATTTAGTGCCATTCTCACACATACTCGAGTAATATTGAGTATATAGTGTCAGTACAGTTAATTGGGAGACTTATGTGTTGCATGAGAAATAGTCAGAACAGGTCAAGAATTCACAGCATAATAAATTATTTTCCCAGTCATTGGTTTAAGCAATTGCTCTTCAATTTGGACCCTGAAGGAGAAGTATTGTCTGCGGTGATATGGACAGTACTTGAGGGGTTCTGGCACCCTTTCAGACCTAACCAACGGCCATTTAAGGGATCTGGCACCCTTTCAAATCTAACACACTCCCTTTTAATCCTTTGACTGTCCCTCCTCTCCCTCTTGCTTCCTCTCACAGTCTCCTTATTTGAAACTACAAGTTCTTTCTGGCCTAGCTCAGTCTTGACTTGTTATTTCTCCCCCCCAAAAAACAAACAAAATAATATTAATTTTATATCATATTTCTGGTTGTTCTATTAATTTCTTACGTAATTATCATGAGGAAAGAACCTTGACCTAACCTAACTTAACTCCACTTGACAAACCTAATTAGAACTGGTGCAACATCTTGGTGTAAGTTTGAACTTTCTTCAGAAACACCCATAATTTTTTACATTATCTGTCATTTGGCCCAACTTTTATGTTTGGTTTGATTCAGGGGATTCATTTTAACACTAGTTTATTGGTAAGATTGGGTTTAGTTATTTGTGTTGTAGCCACCATTGAGGAATAAGGTTAATGATAAATGGAAGGAAATTGTTCATTTACTGATACAAACTAATATTTTTACAGTAATGTTGTTGCTGTGTTTGATTGTGTAAGTTATATTTTTTACATTTTAGTTTCGTTTTGCCAGATTTTCATTAGGGATACCATTTCTCAAAAAGGTAAATGTTACTAAAAATACCAATGAGACTAAAAATATGCACATTTAAACAGACCTAACCTACCGTACACTATCTACCTGCTATTGGTAATCTTCTATCTTACATTACATAATCCTCAATAATTATTACATTTAACAGTGAATCATGTGATGTGACACAAGTAGACATGATAAAATAGTCATTTTTAACATTGCTAATGGCTTTCAATAATGTCATACTGTGTTGTCTGTCATGATAACGGTGGCATTTATTTCGCAGTAGATACTATGTCTTACTCTCCACAGTTTCGACACCCATTGTACCACTCATACGCATAACGTGGTGTTTTGTTTCGTGTTTACTTTTGTCAGCTGATCGAGCTTGCTTTTGAGTCACTTGAAAGATGCCACCCTGATTGGCTGAACGACATAGGGCACCCGGGAAGATTTAGGACTCCCTAACTACTTAGGAACAGGATAGGACGCCCTAAAAATTTTTTAGTATACCAACTTAGGGCATGAGATAGGATGTCCTAACCTGTTCTTATCTTAGGACTCCCTAAGTCAGATAGGGCGGCATGGCTGCCCTAAGTTAGGAGACGTTTGAGTATCCGGCCCCTGGTAACAAACATATCATTTGACTTATGATAGTAGCTGTGGCCTGGGTTTCTATGTAGTTCGTGGTATATGTAATTATTGATCGGACAGAAAGGCGACACAATTTTTGTTTTTTATTGTACAATTGCAGTGGATAATTGCAGTATATTCAGATCGATCTATTTAAACTAAAGAGTGACAATACTATACGAATTACAATAGCATATCTTGTAAGAAGAATCATAATATTGCAGTAATGCATAAGTAATTCGAAACTATGACCATGACTGGATACAAGTTTTGAATTATAAGTGAACTGGCTCCCTAAGAAGTGACGACATATTATGCATACAGTTTTGTAAACTCTTTTTTGGTCGAAAACCTTTGATGCTCTGCCATTTGTGGAAAGGGCGACTGTATTGTGTATCTTACAGAAGCTTAACTCTCACCTACAGTAAATATTATCTCGTAGTTCTTATTCTCCGCCAATGCTTTCCTCACTTTCATCCTAAATCACCGTTTTCATCAACATCGTCCTTACCACTGGTCGCCATATTTATTCCCTCGCTAGAATTCTCAACCACTGCTCCCACCACCATCACCTTCATTCACTGCCCCTTTCATTATTGTTTTCACTCTAAACAAAAGTGTTTTCCTCATATTCCCTCTCACCCTTTTCTGATCACATATTGAACACCACTTTTCTCCACCTTCAATCGATCTTCTCCTCAAATACACTCTCTCAATTTTTCCTCTCAACTTCACTCGCAGCTTTTTCCCCGTGTCACCCTTCTTGGATACTTTATTAACCTTCCATTTGCGTATAGTGCGAGGAGCCGTAGTACAGCCACAATCAAATATCCACCGACATTTTCCTTCCATCATAGTAAATATCTTGGTAATAAAGAACAACACGCGTATGATTTTGCAGCACCTCATAGCAATAATTGAGGGGGTTGAGTTGACGTAAGGTGTTGTATGATTATATTTTGATATGATACTGATTTATTTGCACGATGGAAGGAAAGTGTCGGTGGTTATTTAATTGTGGCTGTACATACACTGTCTCCTCAAAACCTGCTCCTCACAAAAGCGAAGAAGGTGGAGAACGAAATAAATTTACGGACTTTAAAAATCATATGAATAAAAAGCATGCATATTGTGAATTAAACATATCATATCAACATGTCTATTACGAAATATATAACAATAATGAGTTCTGAGACCGCATACTTCTTCCACCTGAACATAAAACTCTACCTGGCGGGCAGTAATTTGTAGCTGTCATTACCTCTTCCAAGGACATTAGAGAACTTGAAGGTTAGGCTGGTGGTTCTGTTTGTCAAGTTGTTGGATTGTAAGTTTATGTTTATCCTTTTTATCTGATTACATGGTTACACAAAAACTTATTAGTTGATTATATTTATATGTTTCATAAATATCCACAAATAACTTATTTTGTATTACTGCTCGCAAACAGACAAGCAGGCAAACAAACAGATATTCCAAAAACAAACAAACTGATCCACAAACATAACCTCCCAGGGAAGGTAATCAGAATATACAGCCGGCGGTCTAAGTCGTCTTGCCACATCCTCCATTCCAAGATTCATATTGTGGAAACATAAGCTTCAGTGGCTCATGAACTGAAGTACGAAAAATGATAATAATTTACACTGCTTAATCATTTAATTTCGTACGGTGAATGTGTTTGGTAGATGATAATCCTGTACATAATCCTTCAAGAAGCGCTGAGTATGTATACAAGAAAAATAAAAGGATAAATGTGAACAAAAGGCCTTGAAAATGATGATGTTGAAGAGACCTCAGTTCGTGTCTGTACCCAAAACATCGATCACTCCTGCGTCAGAGGTTCACTCTAGCGGACGATTATATCTATACATTGAAGAAAATGAGTCCTGGTCTGGTATTACTATTAGTTTTATATTAAGGTGTATTATCTGCTGTTTCGAAATAACCGGAGAGCTATTGATTCCTCCAAATTATGCCAGGAAACAGACTGTATCGGATATATTAGTGGTGGATCCGTTTTGTTGCATTTATCTGAAGTCCTAAGTAAACTTCAGTTCTGCCACAAGAGATTATACTCTTTACAATTGCTGCAATGGAGTTACGTTCTTATTGATTGGAGTTGGAATTAAAAGGAGAGAGAAAGTGAAAATGAAGACATTTAAAAAAGTTCCCAGTGAGAAAAAAAACTGTCGTTAATAGCGACGAGTAAAGTTAATGAGTTGTATTGTAGTATTCTTATCAACCCGAGTCACGTATGAGAGAGGAGGAAACTTTTCGACATTTCCTCAAAACGTCGCCCCAGGTCCAATACAGAAACAGTTCCTGGTGGGCAGGTCCAGTCTGGTCAGGCGGGGCTCAGGTTTACACAGTTAGCCGGCAGTCCACAAGTTCCGTCCACGAGTCGCTCACCCACACGTTTAACAACAATTTACAGGGTTTTCTGCGGACGATTTCACCTCGTTCGTGCCAAGCCAGTCCGAGGGCGAGGCTCGTCATTGTACACAAACAGGGACCAGCAAGTCTTCTAATTGAATATCCATTGCATACCAATTTGCATACGATTTGTGTGAGGGGTGAAGGAGAGGCTTGTAAAGTGTGGAGATTAGGAATATGAGATGTGGGAAATAGCTGCCTATAAGTACGGAAAAGGAAGGATAATATATTAGTGAGAAGGGCCGTGAAATAGTCGGTATGGGGAGAGTGGGAGAGGAATGATAGGAGAAATAAAATAGAAGGGTACGAGAGAAAAGCATGGAATGTGTATGGGTGTTAGGTATGGGAATAATGGCTTAGAAAATGTAGAAAATGTGGGGAGAGGAAGGGAGATGTGAAAAGTGTGGGTAGTGAGGGTGAAGGTGTGGGAGAAGCGTTGGAAATGTATGGAGAGATACAGGGAAGGTGCTCAGAGAGAGGTGGTGTGTGAGAGAGTGTCAGAAGTGTAGTGAACTTGGCAGATAGAGAGGGAACGTGCAAAGAGAGAGGTGGTGTAGGAGAAGAGGTATGAAAAGTGTGAGGAGCGAGGAGGGGAAAAAGAATCGACGGTACAAAGGAATATAAAGAAATGCAAAGAAATATCCAATTAAGAGCGGACCTGCTGCTCCTTTCAAGGCTGCTTGATTGAGCAATACTCCCTGATCAGGTAGGAAAGGTAAAGTATAGTAAAGAAGAAGGAAGGTGAAGGGAGAGAGATGTGATGTAGGGGAAGAGGTGTGGGAAGTGTGAATAGGGAGGGAGTGAGAGAGAAGGTGTGAGAAAGTAGACGTATAGGTAGGGAGCTGGTATGAGAGTGAGAGGAGGTATGGGAAAGAAGAAATGTGGGGAAGGAGGAGGAAGAGAAGGTGCAAGGATAGAGAAGGGAAAAGAGAGTAAGCATGGGAGAGGAGAGG